>JAEMWC010000538.1:377500-382500 GCA_016490735.1 Pachyseris speciosa | reverse complement strand
ACCATTAGGGCTTATTCGCGCTACAGGCACCTCGAGAAAAATACAACGATAAAATGATAATTTAGGCGTGTCTTAGTTAATTTGTAAGCACGTTTAAGTTAAAAAGCAAGAATACAAACAAACAAAATAAGGGGAAGTCAGTTCAGGAGGAAAGTTCTTAATTTAGATGTAAATTGAGAAAAACTGTCAGTATTCTGAATTTCTGTATTGAAACAATTCAGGTCCTTGAAAGCGTATTGTAAACTGTCGGATATTTGTTCTACAAGAAAATAAGTAAAAGGCATTGAAGTTTCTGGTATTATAATGATGAATTCGATGTTTTGCATGATGATCAACAATAACGGAAACTGGTGTGCCCATAGCTGTTCCGTTCAACTGTTTGTAGTGTTTGCTATTGTACTGAAAGTAAGTAGACGTAAGACAGAGGTTTAGTAAGTCCATTAAGTCGTCTGTAGCTAGTGGTAGTTGTAACTTGGAGTTCTTGATGGCGGTCTCAGTGCAGTCTAGAGCCATTTGAAGTGGAATACTGGTGAACAGTGATTTCACATCAAAAGACACTAGTTTGTAGTCGTCAGGAAATCATTCTTCTCGATAATTGTTTCGAATTATGTTCCACAATAACGTTAACCGGTTTATTAGCATTCGAAAACAAACAGTTTGGGGAGAAACGACTCACTTTACACTGCAAAATAGTACTAATCTGATCAGTTGACCGGCGAAGAGGTTATGAACAATCAGCTTACGTCAATCCTTCTAAAAATTTAACTATTCAGAACCCGTGCTTTATTAAAAGAAATTACACCCTGACAATCCTTAGAATTTTGACCAACATCAAGACGGTAACACTATCAACTCAAACCCTAATCCTAAGAAAAATAAAAATTATGAGGTGTTTTAGTCAACTGGCCATGTTCTAAACGAGTGAGGGCCTGGGAATGAGTTATAAAATTTATCGATTGGCAAAAAATTGTTGACACTGCATGAAAGAGCATCTCAAAAATGGCCACCTAACCAACTTTGACGCTGTTCAGTTCAATCGGAGCTGAAACAAAGGCTGTTGGCAATTGTGAAAATTAGAGACTTTGTATGGTTTGGAGGGACACTTTCCGAGATAGAGACATTTGTATGGGATATTTTAAAGATCTAAATGCATGTCAACTGGCGACTTTTCGACCAAACATAGTCAAACTTTCTGAAAGTACTTATTTTGAGACACCCTTTCATGTGAGAATCGATTTAATTCAATGCCATTGATTTTCAATGAAGTTTGGATTCGTTCCCAGTCCCTTACTCGTTTAGAACATGGCCATTTATCATCTTTGCTAACAAACTCGAACCCAGGTTCTCTTCTCTTTTCCTCCCTTGTCGTCGAGAGAGAGACCCTGGTTGGACCTGATCACGCGACCAGTAAAAGCAACGATACTGCAGGGAGGGTGCGTCTTTAAAGCCCTTTTGTCACAGTAACAGTTTCTTGACTTTGCCACTCCTCTCTGTCATCAATATTTTTTACCACCCAGATTTTGGGTGGTCACGTGATCAGGTCCAACCAGGGTCTCCTCTCTCAACGACAAGGGAGGAAAAAAGGAGAGAGCCTGAACTCGAGGTTGCTTTTCTAAAAGAATACCACCACTACTTAAAAGTTATTGGTTTTTGATCGGTGTCCTTGCGTAAATGTGTTAATAACACCTTCCACATTCATATAACGTATTTTTGCTTTGCCAGGGAGAACATTTTTCATCAAATAAAGCAGATATTCTTATTGGCCCCCACACTCGATCCGTTAGAATTATAATATTCAAAGTTTGTATTCGAGGAAAACAGATCTATACTAAAGAAGCATCATTCTTACAGGTGATAGAGTAGTGTCATATTACTAAAAGTTCCTGCCGGCAAGTCTCCCAATATGTTGTTGGACACTTCCCTAAATAACAGATAAGAAGGCTCTGTTAAGAACATTGTGACCAAAGTAATCGAGTAATTAAATCATTTTAGACATCATCAACATTATTTTTAAGCATGCAGTTTGAAGGGTGCGGGGGGGGGGGGGGGGAGTGGGAGAGAGGATTGCTTAGAAACTGAATTCAACGTAAAATTTTCCAAACTAAAAATCATGAACCTTTTTTTTTTTTTTTTTTTTTTTCAGATTTTACAAGTTCAGAATCCTTGTTCTCCTTTTCACTCTTTGGGCGCGTCACGAAATTTGACTCATGTTCGATTGGTCTAGACCAGGCTCTGTTTGAGCTCTCTTCGAGTTGGGGTTATTGCCAAAAAAAAGCTGGAAAAGCCACCATTTTTTTTTTTCGTGAACACAACGGCAAAATTACTTATATCGAAGGTTATCTGTTGAGCCGGCACGCCGAATATTGAGCATGCTATGACCCTATTTGGACATTGTCACAATGTGTTGAATAATATTACCGAATATTGAGTTCTGTTAAGTAGCCAGTATGGTGATGGTCCTTACAGTTCATATGTATTGCCTGGAAACAGTCCTGGGACAGACCTAAGTTGCTTTCCTGTACACGATACATTTACCAAGGACAGTTTATACCACACTCCAGTGGGAGCACAGACACATGGCTTTGGACACGCTAAGAAAAGTGATCAGAAGAAAATTTACAAAAAAATCTGTTCTTGTTATCCGTTTTCGAGACGAAGTGTAAACTACTTTACGATACTGCATCATTTTACCATATGATGGAGAGTGAATTCCAACACTGTAACTGATCCCAAATTAGACTACAGGATCCCGTAAGACTTTGTAGGACCCCTTCATAAACACTCTAGGATACCGAATTAATCTGTAAGTTCCTGTAAGAAATTGCGACGACCCGTCAATTTAATGTCTGTAGGATCCCGAATTACACTATAGAAAGGTCCCTTAAGGGGGCATTACGGTTGGATTTTGGGGAAAAATGAAAATTCGTCAATTTTTTTTATTACCTCCCAATGACAATTTGAATCTATCTAGTTACAAAATATATATTCATTTCTTTGTCAAATTATTTTTTTCCATTATGAAATGACGGCCTTTTGAAGGCCGGTCATTTGTTTGTGTGCGGGCATAATGGACGAAAGCCAGTGGTACATGTATTGATCTATATGGCACCTTATCTTGTTCAGGGAATCATATAACTGGAATTTCTACTACAAGGCTCAATGATTTGAGTCACATTTTGCAGCATTTAAGGCAGGCACCCCGTGAAAAGCTATTTAGTATTTATCATATTTCAGTATTTAACAACATACGTAAAGTAAAAACTTATAAGTTAGCTTTTGCGAGGGCGAGAAATTAAATCAAGCAAAACCTACAAGACAACACAATCCTTTCAAATGGCGGAATTAATTGCAAAAGCAAAATGGAAACGCTTCCGCGAAATTAAGTGTAAAAGGCGAAAGTTAGATACAAATTGGGTTTCCTCACCACTGATTATTACTCGCTCGTCAGTTCCATCCTTACTAGTTGCCCGGCATTTGTAGATACCGTCTCCGCTCGTTTGGATGCTTGCATGGTTTGTCCCATTTGCCACAACCGTTGAGTTACTTCTAATTGATATGTTTATAGGAGGAATTCCAAGGGCTAAACACCAAAGTTTGTATCCAGCCCGAAACGCAATCCCAGGACCTGACCACGGCAAAACCACTTTTGGGGAACCTAAAGAAAACAAGATATCTTAAGGCACTGAACATTGTAATCACAAATCCGTCCCGTTCCGTCCCGTCCCTACAAATAATTTTTTTTTCTTTGGCGTCTTAAAACACAAACATCAGTGAGAAACATGATAAAAGAATACACGTTTATAACATCCGTTGTTTATCGTGTTTATCACCGCTGTTTGTGTTTTATCGTTAATCAATAAAAAAACTACCGAAGAAATTAGAAACTGAAAAGCTATGCACTAATACGACAGAGAAACCTTCCTAAATTACTTCGGCATGTTTCAGAACAAAATACAAATATTTAACAATTATTCTACGAGGGCATGCATGCTGGATATGAAGTGATAAATAACCAACAATGCGCGTAGCGCCGAGTTGGTTATAACCCGGCATTTCATATCCAGCAAGCCCAACTAGAATAATTGTTTTATTCAAAACTCTACAATGCATAATTGAGAATCTTAACAAAGACGCGAAACTGAAGGGCCCAGAGAAAGAGAAAACCGAAAAAAGGAAATATTTGACCATCACATGACGAATCAAAAACGGTGCGCAATTCTTCGGTTGTGTCCCAACGTTTCTGAATGAATTCCATGAAACGGTACAAGGACAACGTGGAAGATTCACTTTAGGGTCGTTTTGGAAAAAGTGCTGAATTATTTGCTCTGAATGTTTGTAAATGGCAGTGGCTTCGCAAAAAAATATTAAATCGTTGCTCAAAACGGGAGGAGTGGCTTTCACATAAATATGTAAGAGCCGAGGGAACCGAATTTGCAATCCATCAAAACAACGGCACCATGTGTAAATTTCATCAAAATGAAGACACAATTTCGATTTATTTTGATTGACTGGAGCATTGTCTCACTAAACCTGGTCAGAAACAAAATATAGGAGGGATAAGCAAGACAAATGTCCAGGTTATGCTTCAAGAAATGGTTTCTTGAAATTTGCGTGATGCATGGCACAAAAACTGGTCACGCGGCCAAACAGAATAACAAAAACAACAAGAAGAGTGATTTTTCTCGTTTTTACAAAACATCGTGCAGTATTTGTAAGGATCGGAAGGTTGAAGCTGGTGATTAATACGTTACATCGACTGCAGGTAAAAGAATATTTTCAACTTGTGATGATTTTTAGTTTTTAAAAACTTTTAAGGTCGATCGTCAGATAGACTTTTAACAGTGAATGCCGCTTTAACCTTTGCTGAAATAGTGGTTGTTCACTTTGTTTAGATTAGACTGGTCCATGAGCATATTTACAGACTTGCGACGTCGATTAGTTAAGTTACTTAACTCTTGCGGTATTTCAGTACATAAAAGTGTGTTTTGTTATAAGCTGAA
>JAEMWC010000538.1:345000-372500 GCA_016490735.1 Pachyseris speciosa | reverse complement strand
TTGGTCCCAGTTTGTAGCATTACTATGAACGTAAACCCCTGAAAGCTTAAAGGTCAGCACACACGATGGGAATATTTGGAGGGAATGGTTACAGGGAACGGTGGCGGGAACCAGCTCCCTTCTTGTGAACTAACAAAACTCTCTTCAAAGGGAGAAAAATTAGTTTGCGGTATTCCTATCTCCGGATTTTCAGCATTGGATGTCATTCTACTTGCCGGGTTAGTATAAGTAATCACATGATTTCGAGTGCAATTTGGAATAAATAAGCACGCGTAAATTTTTTCAGACTAACAAAATTGCACGAGCCCGTAGGGCGAGTGCAATTTGTGGTCTTTGAAAAGATTTACAAGTGCTAATTTATTCTAAATTGCAAGAGAAAAATCATGGGATTACTTATTAATAATATTCATGAAAAAATTCCGAGATAGACTACCATAATTTTGCAGAAGCAACGCACGTTATTCACCACGCATTCAGTCAAAACAACAGCTTTGTCATTTTTGTTTTGAATTTTTTTTTACGCCGCAAATACCGACTAAACAGTTATAGCTTATAAGAGGGTTTCAATGGGGTAGTGTCTTTTACGGCTAACGGTTAATTTTTTTGGATTTTTGCGGCTAACGGTTAATTTTTTCCGTTACGGTTAACGGATCTGTTAAAAATTAATTACCATTGTTTAAAAAAATTAAAAATTAATTTTCATTGTTGTAAAGTCTCAGTCACATTCTGGGGTAGAAAACTGTGGTAATGTACTACCACGGTAAACTATATCTGGTCTATATCTTCATTCCTACATGTACACCGGCACTGCCGTACTTTGACGAAAACAAAACAAACAAGAGGCTACAATTAGCCTAAACTCGGGCTTGCAAAAAACAGTGTTGTATCCCTAATTTAGCGCTAAACAAAAGAATAGAGAGAAGTCTGTCTTTCTCACATCGGACGCATTGCGCTTAGCTTTTTTTGGAGTCTATTTCTTTAGACCCCTATCAACATATATTCCTCTAAAATTACAAAATTGCTTTACAGCTCAACCATTGAGAACAATAATTATAACACTTGTAAAAAATATTTCTAAACTGGTTGAAATCAGCCTCGCACGCGAGTGTCAGTTACGGAACAATGGTTTCACTTACGAAACTTATTGCGCACCCCTCGTCAGCAACAGAACGGTTTTCTAAGGAAGCAGTGTGCGTCGGGTTAACTTGGTCGGCTGGAAATTGCACCTTTGTAACAGCGTTAGGATTTGCCTTTGCATACACTGCCGGAGGAAGAGCTCTTTTTGTGATATTAGATTGGTATTTTACAGTTACAATAAATGCCCTTTTAATGGTTCACGAACCGGCGAAAACCTATCTATGAGAACGCCGTCGAACTTTTAATCATTTAGCTTTAATTATGACAGGAATTACAAAATTCCAGAGTCCAGTGGTTTTGCTTGGCGATTGCAAAAGTACGACCACTCCGACCACGTGCCAAACCTGTCAAACCTGCTAGACTGCTGCATCCACATAGCAAATGAAAACACACATGCAGCCTATTTTATCGTGAATTTTTATGAAACTACTTACCGTTTAGCTCGCTCTCCCGATCTGAAGCAAGCAAGACGGGCAATTCCAGCTCCAGCTGCTGCTGGGTCGATTTGTCGAGATTTTCCTTTTTGCCACCAATTTTTACTCTGCGAGAAGAAGCCCTTCGATCTTCCTAGATAAGATCGAAGGGCCTCTGCTCGCAGGGTACAAATTTTGCGAGGCGGTAAAGTTTCAGGTCAAACGACCCTAACCCAAACTTCTTGGCTTTGTCTTTTAGTCCAAGAAAATCTATGAGATTTTTTTCTAAATTAAAGAAACGATCTGTATTGTTCCTCAATTTTTATCCTCGCCTTGTATCTTTCAATGAGTTTTTCTTCACCAGCGCGATAAAAACTAATAACAACTTTGACTACGGCCATCGCATCGACATCGCAAAGTGATCAAATCATGAAAAAAGAAAATGGAGATGGGCTAAAAGTAGTAAGAACTGTCGATTTCAACATTTCTGGTTTGCTGAATAGTGAGAGTATCGGCTTTACTCGTTATAAAGACTCGTAAAATCAGAAAATTCAAGACACATTAAGTCTTCACACAAGACCTTAGACTTTTATTTTTATGGCCAGGATTTTTTACGGTTAATATTTTTTACGGCAACGGTTATTTTATTATTGTTTTTTTTTTTTCAAACTTTACGCCTAACGGCTAGATTTTTGGACGTTTTACGGCTAACGGCTAACCCCATTGAGACCCTCCTATAATGCTACTTTGTTTTTCAAGTGTCTATCAAGCGCTGTACCTTTAGTGTTTCTGGTTCATAATCTTGGCCTCGCTTTTGTTATCTCGGTGTAAAATGGCTAATTGAGCATTAGTTTTAAGTCCAACGGGTTCATAATTTTCGATTTCCTCTTTAATTCCCTTCTCTAGACATCACTTTCTCCAAGCAGACAGCCAAAATGTATTGCTTTTGGCACTGTTCTGGTTTTTAAAGCTGTTTTTTCAGCTCTGTTGTTGTTGTTGTGGTTGAGAAGAAAAACCTGCTCTCAACGCCAGCCATTGTTTTTGTTTTGCTCGCAGCTCATCGATGTACCTGAAATGCGCCATTGAAAGGCCGCGTTTAATTTCAGTGCCTTTGTTTATCAACCAGTCAGAATCCTCAATTTTTTTCTTTTTTTTTTTTTTTTTATCTTTTTTGAAATGTATTTTCCCTTTTCTGTACTGGATTGCTTTTTTTTTTTCTGCACTGTGTTTCCTAAAAACTGCATTTCTTTTAGCCAATCACAATCGAGAAATAAGTAAGTAGGGAGCAGGGATGGCGCAGTGGTGAGAGCACTCGCCTTCCACCAATGTGGCCCGGGTTCGATTCCCGGACTCGACGTCATATGTGGGTTGAGTTTGTTGTTGGTTCTCTTCTCTGCTCCGAGAGGTTTTTCTCCGGTTCTCCGGTTTTCCCCTCTCCACAAAAACCAACATTTCCAAATTCCAATTTCATCTGCTTGTAAAGCGCATTTGATCATATACATATGGAAAATGCGCTATATAAGTTCTAAATTATTATTATTATTATTATTATTATTATTATTATTATTATTATTATTATTAAGTATGGACTAAATTGTTCTTGCCCCTCCCCTCTTCGTTCCGTATTGCGCGGGCTTGACGAAACGAGCGACTCTCGAAAGATCAGATAGGCTTTATACGACGATGATTCACTTTATCAGACAGCAAAAATAAACGGAAGTAAAGCAGAACTCTTACATACTCTTACGTGGCGCTGAACCCTAGGCACGCACAGTTCAGCCGGAAGTCCTATATTTTCGGATACTTTCCAGGGTCGCTCGTTCACCGACCGCTTGTCAAGGGGAACGAAAACCCTGGGTACGAGGTTGCGCGCTTTTCTCAACTTCGCTTTGTCCGTGATTTGAGTTCTGTTTGGGTAAAGTGGCTGCATTTTTGGCACTTTTTTCAGAGGTTCAGTTATCTTTATCGGTAGAGTTTGAAGCTAGTTAGCTTCACGGATGGAAAAGAATCATAAGAAATGAAGAGGAAAGGTTTGCACTACGATTCAAATCGTTAGGTAGGAGAGACGTCAAAGTAGGCAACGGTGACAAAGCGATGTGCTTATTTTGAGCCTGGTTTTCATTAGCGACGCAAGCACGAGCGCAAGCACAAGAGCAAGCATAAGTAAAACCAAACGTCGTTTTCACACTATGCAAGCGAACGCAAACATAAGCGCAAGCAGAAGTAAAAGGAAAATTTTTGATCCATACGCTTGTGCTTTGCGCTTCTTCTTCTGCTTGCATGCGTTAAGCCCGTTTAAGACTGAATTTTACTAATTGTCAAACATACGGCGGCAAAAGTCAAAAAATCGTCCAAAAATAGCCCTAAGGTAAATATGAACTGTGATGTAGTTTTTTTTTTTTCGCTTGAAACGCTTTAAATTCGAGAAAAGAGAGGAAAACGAATTTCTCCCCGACGATCGCCAAATTGGTCGAACGCAAAAGCTGAAAATCAGACATCTAAATTTAATTTGCGTTCGCGTGTAAAGGAGATCCAAAACTTCTCGATACTTTTCCTTGAAAGACAAAGTATTCAGCTATCAAAACAGGCTGTAACTCGACTCAAGCGTCATTCGAGAAAGAAAGCACAGATTTTGAAAACATCCTTTTGAGATACTTTTTTCGGCTTTTTTCGGCTTGTGCAATAACTCCGAATTTCTTCAGAATTCGTCATTGGAGGCTTTTTACGTTGTTGTAAAACATGTATGATAATCATCTTGGGTTATTCTTTGAGTGGGTTCTGAGGTGCCCGTGAAATTTAATCTGATTTTATCGAAAACGTCACCGAAAGTAAACAATGGACTGCTGCGTGTTGGTGTGAGGGCAGGCGGTCTGAGCGCGTTTAAAACCAGTGTATTATCAGTTCTTTGTACTGATAAACAAATTGCTTGCTCCCGCTTATAATATGTCGGTAAAAAATTAAGTTTTGACGCCAGAGTAACTTTATTTAATCGGAATCAGTTTTTCTGCTTCGAATTCTTCGCCAGATATTTGTGACGAGATGTCAATTTCACATCGAATGTAGAGACAGGAAGTTAATATAAGCTTACTATGCTACACGGCCTCCCAGTATTAAATTTGAGATAACACATCGCTGAAAGAGATCTTTATTGAGATCAAAGCCGAAAACAATTTTTATGTTAACCTACCGGGTACTAAGGAAATTACTGGAAGTATTAGGCCAGGGGATGGCATTTCCGCTGAACCGTCTTCATCCTGAAATCACGTCTTGTCTCTTGAAATCACGGTATTTTTTCTCACACAAGGAAATACCAAGCATTTGAGGTTTGGTTGAAGAAAGCTATTTGAGGACTATACTGGTTAAATGTGGTAAAAAAAAGTACTTTGAAAAATAGTAATTTTCACTTTTTATTCTACTTGCAATTCACGCTTTCTTTTCATGAATCATTCCCGTGCACTTTTATTACTTTGTTCTTATTTTATTGGCCTCTTAGCGAAAACGTAGGCTCCTAAATAAATGAAACTTCATAGGGAAAGAAACCCACGCGATAGAGAATAAAATTTGGAACTGTTCATGGAGAAATCGGCATGGAGAAATTGTTCATGGAGAAATCGTTCATGGAGAAGTCGGGAATGCCGGAATGAAAGTACTGGAACGGAGCAACCGGAACAGTCGGAACAAAACCAGCGGAACAACTAAAACCACTGAAGCGGAACTAACGGAACCATCGCAGAATTATAGATATAACAGAGGGAATTGTAGCCTTACCCACTCCTCCTGGTGGTCCACGTCCTGTTCTCATTCAGCAGACTGAGTGGGAACAGCGGGAAATGCAAATCATGTGGGCAACGAAGAAGGGTATAGGGAGGAGAGGGAGGAGTGATTTATGTACAAGGTATGAAAGAGAAGTACAAATTATACCAAATGAAAGTCAGTATGCAAGCTATAGTAATTCTTTGAGAAGGAAACATTCACATTTACACCGCAATGGAAACTATACTAAGCTGCGAGCACGCAACGTTCGTTAGACATGCAGGGATTTAGCGTACTCTTTTCACGCTTGCCAAATGCGCGGCTTAAAATAATGAAAACCCAACAATGTTTCCTCTTTATCAAGAGTTTGATTTCGTTTCGTGGTTCGGTTCGTTCCGTTCAAGTGGTTTCGGTTGTTCCAGTAGTTCCGTTCCGGTAGACGAAATCAGCTTTAAATTTTTCATAACAAGTGGCATCGCATATAAACCATGCTCAGTCATGTCTTACTTCCTACAAGAACAATGCTTTGAAAAAGCAACCAAAAGATCCAGATATGGCTTCCTCCGTCTCACCTTTACATGGCTTGTGTCAATTTCAAAATAACTGTAATTTTCTTTCAGCATTTGAATGGAAAAGGAAGAGAACTTCGAGGACCTGATGAGTTCACATATGTCATAACAGTCATAAACTATTGGATGCCCAGCGACACTTCACGAATAACTGCTGTGGTGAACTCTTGAAGTACACTCTCCCTTTCTGCACAATCTGTCGCTTCTTCGTCACTACCACTTGTTACATCTGGTAAGCGCCGCTTGTCTGCTAGTCGACTGAAAAAGCTTGCTACCTGCTGGGAAGTTAGAAACTCTGCACTTGTGAATAAACGATTTCCCTCAATGACCCTGGCTGTCATCATAGCCCTTGAAACAGAGTCCGGATCCGTTTTTTGTTCAGAGGTTTCACCGAGATCGAATTTCTTTGTTAAAGTGCACCTGAATCGAAAATTAACTACCATTTTTTTACGTTTTTAGATAGCTTACAATCCCCATATTTCATTTTCAGTCGTTTGACCTTGATCCACTTCCATCTTCCATACTGTCTATACATCTGGACCATCTACTCCCTATCATCACAAAGATGATTAACTTATCACTTAAGACTGGTCGGTTCGCTGATGAGTGGAAAAATGCCTTGGTGCACCCATTGCTTAAGAAACCTGGACTAGAACTGGTAAACAAGAACTTCCGCCCAATAAGCAACCTACAGTTTACTTCTAAGCTTACTGAGAAAGCAGTTGCTATCCAGTTGCAGACCCACATGTTGGAAAATGGCTTGTTCCCGGAAATGCAGAGTGCGTATCGTGAGCATCACTCTACTGAGACAGCGTTACTGAAAGTCAAGAATGATATTGTTATGAATATGGATACGGGTCATGTGACGCTCCGCCTTTGATACCGTGGACCATGGTATTCTTATTCATAGACTTCAGTCACTGCTCGGCCTACGTGGGTCAGCTCTTCAATGGTTTCGATCCTATTTGAAAGGTCGATCGCAACAAGTTACAATTAATGGTGCTCTTTCCAAAAAGTTTGGCCTAGAATGTGGGGTGCCTCAAGGTTCATGCCTTGGTCCCCTACTTTTTACTATCTATACTAGCAAACTTTTCAGTATAATTAAATCTCACCTGCCGTCTGCACACTCGTATGCAGACGATACTCAATTATACTTGTCATTTCGCCCATTAGAGGGTACGTGTGAAGCTGAGGCGCTAGTTGCTATGGAGGACTGCATCGCAGATGTTCGTTCGTGGATGATTAATGATAGGTTGATGTTAAACGATGATAAGACTGAGTTTCTGGTGATCGGAACGAGAAAGCAGCTATCAAAAGTGTCTGTCAGTAGTATTAGGGTCGGCGATGTTGATGTAATCCCCGTACACTCGACAAAAAATCTGGGTTCCTGGTTCGACTCGCACATGGATATGGCAACACATATAACAAAGACCTGTGGTAGTGCATTCTTCTATCTGTATAATATTCGACACATACGGAAATACCTCTCTAGTGAATGTACTGAGAAACTGATTCATGCATTTATAACCAGTAGATTAGATTATTGCAACAGTCTCCTTTATGGAGTTCCTGACCATCATATGCAAAAACTCCAACGTGTCATGAACGCTAGTCATATTACGCCGCTCCTTCAGCAACTTCACTGGTTGCCTATCCGACTACGTATCGAGTTCAAAATCCTTTTGATCACCTTTAAAGTACTCCAGGGCTCAGCTCCTAAATATCTTATTGATTTAATTTCCGTCTTACCGCCATCCCGTTACGATTTACGACGAAATAACAACAGAATTCTTCTGAGCACCCCAAAGCGTTTTACAAAAGTTACCATGGGGGATCGATCCTTCATGGTGGCGGCGCCACGGCTTTGGAATAGTCTTCCCATAGACATTAGATCTGCTTCCACCATAAGTGATTTTAAACAGAAACTTAAGACATTTTTATTCAACAAGGCATTTTGTTAGTACATCTATTTTATATTTACATTTTTAAAGTTTTTTAGCAAATTACTTTTCTAATTGTTAATAGTGTAAATTTCGTCTTTTTGATTCCATAGTAATTGTAAGTAGGTTTTATTTTTAATTCATTTTAAATTATTGTAATGTCTGTAATGCGCATTTGATTATTTTATAGAAAATGCGCACTATAAATAATAAATATTATTATTATTATTATTATTGTTTCCCTCCTTTTCGCGACAAAGATTCACCATTTGTAGGAGTTCCAAAATTCCCCGCCGTAGCGGGAGAAATTTGAGACATTATGATGCGGCCAAAAGGTCTCTGTGACGTCATTCGTGTGTAATGTTCAAGCGTGAAACATGGCTGAGAAGACGAAAAAGCTTAAACCTGGAACGTTTTGCGCAGCTGGTGGTCCCGGGAGTGAATCTTCGTAGTTCTCAGACATTTTTATTCCACGGAACTCACAAAAACAGCGTGACGCACTCGACTGAGTACACACGAATGACGTCACGACTATTCACCAGACCCCAGGTATTTGTCTATAATTTTAGTTAGAAAGACCCAACTTTCGCCGCATTTTGAAATAAGTTCCTGCTACTTTTAGTAAATTATTTCCCCTAAAAATGTTTCTTAAAACACCAATTTTCATATTTGAGAAAAAAAAAACTCGCTTCGAAATTTCGATTCATTTGCACTTTAAGTAATCTTTCTGATTAGCGGTGAATCTAGCTTTTTTAACTTGTGATGAACTCAATGCCCACCCCATGGGGAGGACCAGGCTTTCCACCGATAGCACTTAAGATACTTCTGTTGGAATATTTGGAACACTACTGGACTGCACATCCAGTCTCTTGGAATAACCAACGATAGCCCTGTCAAGAGACCCTCGATCTCAATAGCAAGGTGATGTCTTCCTCAGTCGAAGTGCCTTTGAAGCGATGAGAAACGTTGATAATGCTTAATGCAGCCTTCTTCGGGACAGGAAAAGAGGCTGGCACTTGATTCGTCAGAGGAGGATTCGTCAGGACTTGGTGAATCGCTGGCTCCTGTTGTATTTGCTTGTTTTGGAGAGTTCTTTGTCTTTTTGGATGCAGTTGGTTTAAACTTAGCATTTTCTCCACAAGTGCCGCGGTCAACGGCTGACAGCCTTGGAACTACCATATTTTGTTGGACGTCAAGTTTTTGCTACTGAATCAACTTTCCAGGACCAATGTCATAGGCTTTCCAAACGCGCAACCCCTCGTCAACATACTCTATGTTTAAGATAGTGCTCACACCTTCCAACCGGATAGCGGGAAATGCAGAAGCCTCAGGGGTTCCTGAAACGGTAACGTTAACAGATGGGAATCCACCTGATGAAAGAATGACATCCATTATTTCCTCTGCACTTCCAATATTGTTCCCTGAATTGAGATAGATCTTCATCTGTGACTTGATGGTGGCGGCTTTCCTGTCACACGCGCCTTTACCTGCTTGTGAATCACAGAAATGTATCCGCCTGACTGAAATACCTGCTGTTGGCTCATTAGTTTTGTTCCAACAATTGCTGTACCACAGTGGTAACAACCGGCGTTGTCTTGCCAGTAGTAGATGTTTTCAAGTCGTGGCTGGACTTCTTTCGGCTGTCGCACCACATCTGACATAACGGAGAGCACCGTACAGTTATCCTGAATGCAGCTGCGGAACACATTAACAAACGTCATCATTTGAAGTTTGCGGTCATCTTCTCTTCTAATGGCTACAGTTAGGTGCCATGAAATTCCACGTTTTGCGAACCAATCCTTCTGGCTCTCTCTAAACTTTCGGGGAAGAAATTTCATCGCCTAGTCCTGGACTAGAAGAACGGACGTGTTGTCCAATGAATTCAGTATGTCCAGTCTTGCTTCATCTTGATTTATTGACCGTTACAGATGCACTTTCCATCCCTAAATGTCTTGCTAAGCCTTTCCCGTTACAAAACGGAGCTCTTCTTCCACTTCATCGGTAGTCAGCGCCTCAACTGCGGCCTCAATGTCATCCATCGTCTTCGCAAGATCATCCCATTTGTCGCAATAGGTTTTGTGTTCATGTGAACATTGGGACTGATAATCGCGGTCGGTAGGTTCGCTTAGTGCGTAGACGCGACAGTGATCAGGGACATCTGAGCTCTTTGAGACATGAACCTGTAAAGGGAAACAAACATAATGACCTTTTTCAGATAACGGCCACATTGTACAAATTCTACCATGGCACTGACAGCAAGCTACGCACAGTCCGAGCGCACAGAAAACAGGGGCACCCAACGAGCCAAATCAACCAAAAGCTGTAGAAGGGCATTTTTAAGTACCTTGTGGTGTTTGAAGTCTGTTTAAAGTGACGTTTTCATAAGCTAGAAGAAGTTCATCTGTTCGGATTCCCTAGCTGAAAGTTTTATTGCCCGAAAATGTTAGGGAACAAAATCTTCCTTTGAGAAAATGCAAGGTGAAATAAACTTTCCACGAGCTTTCTAGGGAACCATTTTCTTTCTGAAAATGCTAGCTGACGTTTTTGACTGCCAAAAACAGCAATTACGACCTTTCCGAAAACCTCAGGGGCTA
Organism: Pachyseris speciosa; assembly: GCA_016490735.1. Lineage (NCBI taxonomy): Eukaryota > Metazoa > Cnidaria > Anthozoa > Scleractinia > Pachyseridae > Pachyseris > Pachyseris speciosa. The sequence continues at coordinate 362,094 of JAEMWC010000538.1, read as the reverse complement.
TGATTTCCCAATTGCGAATATTTTAGGCCACGTTTTAGTTACGAAAATCCGAGTGCACTCTTTAATCGACGCCAAAAACCCAAGGCGAATTACCCTCCACCGAACAGATATCAACCGAAAGTTGTCGTTGGGTGCCCCTGAGAAAAATCGAAGCGATCTCAACCATTCATGCACAACTTTAGTTTGTTTCGAATGGCCCGGTGCGTGGCTTACTCTCCAGAGTAATTTCTGTTTTTCAAGACTCTGCCCAGTTCTCCTCATTCTTCACTTTCGAATATTGCTAAGCGATATTCACTTCACAGGAGGTTAAACGTTGAACTTAATGTCGTACGTAACTGTTACTTTACGCATTATTAAAAAAAAGGACTAGGGGACATTAGTATGCATTATCAAAAAAGAACTAGGTAACATTTAGTATGCATACTTTATAATCACTCTTTAGGTAGCGCGTGCATTTCTTTAATTGTTCTCTCCGTTCTTTTGTCCATGAAATCCCCATATCCATCTCTCCCAAACGGTCAGCGACACCTTCGAGGTTATCGAACGCTTAGGCACCTGCCAAGCTAAGGTAATCTATCCCCTGTGACGATTTTCGTGTGGAAGCAGGGTATACTTGAAGAATACGTAGACGAGTACTACGTCTCATAAGAGTGAACTTTGCCTCTTCTGAATAAGCTAGTATTGCTGAACAATACGCTCCGGTATCATGTTGCGTACGACATTCGGTATTTTGATCACCTCCTTAGTTGAAAGTGTGACTAATTGTTCTCCAAATGGAAGGTCTTGGAGGATATGAGGACTGGTGATAAACTCCAGAAAAAGTGCGAGCTTATCTTATGGAACCACCATTCTTGTTCGTACACTTGGCGATGGAACTGGTTCACCTCTTCCATGGAGACGAATATGCTGTCTAGCAATCATATAGCGATATCTGGTTAAACCTGGTATCGACTCTTGAATTTTCACAAAACTGGTTCTGTCAGCCATGATAGAGAGTATCTGCTGGCGTGTGTCCCATTGGTCTGCATTCTTATAGCAAGTTGCCGGGGCATCTAAGAGTGTCTCATCTGTAGTTCCAGTACCATCCTCAGTATCTGCTGAAATTAACCGTTGCGTGACTTGGGATTTGGAGAGAGCGTGCCATAGCTGCTTTGGATATTCTGGTGCTACTTCACTAAGAACGGCCGAGATGGCTTGCCTTGCTTTACGTTTACGAACATGCTACCGTTTTGTTTCGTCACTAGTTTCGTTCCAAGATGTTCGCAATGCATACCTGATTGGACTAATCTCTCTACTTTCCAAAAAGGCGTTTAGATGATCTAAGGAGCTCTGGGCATGTGCAGTTTTAGATGTGGAGATATTTTCCGTCATATTCCACGTATCATCATACAACTTGTCTAATTGTACAGGTGAATAAAGGCCACTTTCAGGGGTTTCTTCAAGTCCTTTGTGACACTGCTGGAAAGGAGTGCTTGTATTAATAGGGATTTGATGACTGTATCCAACTGAAAGGCAAACACAGAAATAACTTTTTGTTTAACTTAAATATACTGATTTGTCTATTAACAATTACTTTCTCGTTCATGAGAAGCAGCTTTTCGTTTTACGGAGTTACGCTTGTAGTCTTTCCTAAAACTATTTTCCGGTAAACTATTTTTTTTTTTGACGTCATTGCTGAAAGATGTCAACTCAGTCTTGGCTACTCACTAGGAATAAATTTTCCAAGGGGCAAAGTACTTCGGTGCCATCCAAAACCTCTCCAGTCACTGCATTTCTTTCAAGTACCGGTCCTTCCTTGCTTTCCATTTTTGAAAGCAAAACTCTTAAGTTGCGACAAACACCTACAACAAAACATCATAAAAGGAAATATTATTGGTACTGGCAGACCCCAGCCTGCAAAATCTCTATAAAAAAAAAAACGAAATTTGAACCAAAAGTACCAAATTTTGGTAAAATACACCCTTTGATTATTTAATTCTTGTATAAACGTCAAGACACTAGACAAAACAGTTGACACACAAGACTGTTCCCCGATTATTTTCAGAAAATGTAGATTTTTGGACATTATCGTGAAGCACTAAATCTTTGCAGATTGACGATTTTTTGCGTTTGTTTTAATTCTTGTTTTAGAAAAACATTTGAAATCAGAACAGCTAGGCACTTTGGCCTCTACATAAGATGGCGGATTTCTTATTCCGTATAAAACCGTACAAGAACTGAAGCAAAGTAAAACCACTTTATGCAGATTAAAACTATTATTTCCATAATCTTGACCCACGCCTTGTTTACCAGACCTCTTCCCTCCTCCCCCCTCCCCTCTCCCAAAAAAACAAACAAACAAACAACAACAACAACAAAAACTTGGAAATTGCCAAAATTGATTGATTGTTTACATTTTATGACTAATTAGGGATTTAATTCATTTTAATCGGAGAACAAAGCATGTTGCATGCATTCAGTTAACATGGTAGCAGATATGGTAAATCATTTGATATTTTTTTCGTTAAAATCTATGCATACCTGATCCAGCAGCAACGAATACATCTGTTCTCTGATGTACAAGTTTGGATTCGCGTTTCCCTAGGCCCCTCTCTGCTTTTGGCCATTTTCGTGCGTCACTATGGGTGGATAATCCCCGAAGAATCTGGCATCGCTAAGATCCTATGCGCCACCCAGTGCCCAAGGATGAGCGGTGGAATGGGCCAATAGTCAACTGACCAATATTCTCTGGAACTGTAAATATCGATGCTAGGGCCAGTATTAAATCAACTTCATTTTCCACACCTGTAATCCCCCATGTAGACTTATGTCCCGCTATTTCGCGAGTGCAGTGTAACAACGGAACAACTTCTGTGTTCTCCGCTTTATCTCTCCGTTCATAGGTACACGAGCCCCCAACAACATCGTTGAAAGAACACGTCGCTTCCATAAAGAAACGTTTCGAAACTTTCCCGTACTTGGTTCAATAATGTTGTTCTAATTTTCAAATGTCAATCAAGATTATTATCAAGGTAACCTCAGATTAGGCCAGGGTTAAACGCCGTACTTCACATGACCCGAACCTAACTCAACCCATTTAAGCTCATGTGAGGTACGGCGGTTCGACTGATTTTATGTGGATTGGCTGAGACGTTCTTCACGGCTGGCCAGGCGCGATCTAGTTAAGTTCGGTGAGTTCGGCTGAATTAAGTTCGACGTTTGACTCAGTAGGTGAACTTAACTAATTTGGGTCGACCTAAACTGTAATTAACCATCACTGCCAGCCGTAATTAACCATCATCAGCCAAGACCAATTGAAAGCCGGGATCGTCGAAAGGGCTCCGCATGAAGATTTGATGAACGAGAAAACAGCGTCGCGAAGTTATTATCTCCCTCATCTTTCAGTCGAGTTGTTTATAAAGGGTCAGCTAAAACGTACCGTGACGAGAAATCATTGAATGATTGTTTACAAACAGGCCCAAAGCGCATCCCACACGTTTCAACATGTTAGAGAACTTCCGAAAGAACACTGTTGGTCTTACGGCTGACATCGAAAAGGCCTTCTTGATGGTTGGAATTCAAGATGATCAACGAGATTTTCTTCGTTTTTTGTGGCTTGACGACCACAATCAGAGAACCCAAGGACTGCTCACTTCAAGTTCACACGACTCTTGTTTGGGTTAGGCCCATCCCATGCTATTTTGGGAGCGACAATTTTGCATCACCTTGAATTGCACAAGCAAAGCGACCCTGAAATTTCCGAGCTGCTGGAAAGATCGTTTTACGTTGACGACCTGTTAACGGGGGAGTCCGATGACGAAAACGTCTTCGCTATTTACCACAGAGCAAAGAAGATAATGTCCGAAGGCGGTTTCAACTTAAGAAAGTGGAGAACCAACTCGCGAGAATGACAAGTAGCGATCGCGGAGTGAGAAAGCGTTACAGAATCAATTAGAACACCAATGGATATCTACGGTGACAACAAAGAAGACGACGAATCATCCGCCAAATCTAATACTGGTCTCATCTTAAACTCGACAATCGATGAAGACATCTTTGTGAAAGTTTTAGGAACGAACTGGAACACTCACAATGATGAAATTCTTTTTAGCTTTTCCGAATTGTGCAATTACGCAAGTAAGTTCACTTCCTCTCACCAAGAAATCAGTTCTAAAGGTCGCAGCCAAGATTTTCGACCCCATGGAATTTCTGTCACCTTTAACAGTAACGATGAAAAACCTTTTTTCAAGAAGTGTACATCGCGAAAACGAACAAGCCGCTTCGATAATGGAAATCGTTTCTCGAACAATTAAAGTTCGTCGATTGCTATCGTATCCCTCGATGTAATTTTTCGCGCCAACCCGTGGATGTTCAGTTACATGGTTTCAGTGATGCATCCGAACGCGCTTACGCAGCCGTTGTGTACATTAAAAGCACATACAGTAATGGTCAAGTGTAAGTCCGACTGGTTGTTACAAAATGGAGAGTTGCTCCGATTAAGAGACAGACAATTATTCGTTTGGAGTTGTTAGGAGCCTTGATTTTAGCTCGTCTCGTAGGCAGGCTGAAGTCCATTGACACTAAATTTCCTGTCGTGTTGTGGACAGATTCTATGACTACGCTTTGTTGGATTAAGAACGACCGAGTATGAAAGCAGTGCGTCGGTCAACAAGTTGACGAGAATCGCCACTTAACTCCCAAAGATTTGTGGAGACATTGTCCTGGAGATGTTAACCCCGACGATCTTCCCTCCGAGGATTAACCGCCAAGCAACTATCTACCAGTACCATTTGATGGAATGGCCCCAATTTCCTGCATTATCCCAACAATCAATGGCCTGAAAAGTCGCAACCAGCGCAAAACGAGGAAGTAGAAATTCAACGAGAAGCCGGGTCAAGTCATTACGCATTCACTGGTTAAAGCCGAAGCCTGCGACTTGTTCGACCCTAGAATTGATAAGATAATTCACATTGAGCGTTACAACAACTGTACGCAACAACTGCTGCTTCGAGTGACAGCTTATGTGATCAGATTTGTCAACAATCTCAAGAAGAGAGCGCTAGGAAAGAGTCAAGAACATTTAGACGAATTGAAAGCGGACGAATTAAAGAACGCTGAGATCTTAATGGGTTAAGTCAGCACAAACTACAGCATTCGTCGACGAGCTGTCCTTTCTAAATCGAAAAGATTCGAAATCTTCACCTCCTATACGAGTCGCTCAGCTAGGATTGTTTCTCAGTGAAGACAGATTAATCAAATGTAAGGGTCGAATCACACATGCTTCACTGCCCGCTTCATCAAGACTCCAATTCTCTTGCCCACTGAACACACCTTGGTAAACCTTTTAGTGAAACAAACTCACAGCCTGGTCAAGCATTCTGAAATCAACGCCACTCCAAGAACCTTGAGAGAGAGAGATTTTTGGGTTTTACGTGGACGCGAAACAGTAAAGAAGATTATTCGACAATGCGTTGTTTGCCGCAAGTACGCAGCAGCTCCATACAAGCCGCCACACTTCGCCGAATTGCCAAGCACTCGAGTCTCAGACGATCCTCCCTTAACAAACGTCGGACTTGATTTCGCCGGACTTGATTTGTTTCTGTATTTGCTCGGCCCCACTAGCCTTTGTGCTATAAATACTACCGAGGGTAAATAAAGGTTATTATTATTATTGTTGTTATTATTATTATTATTGTTATTATTATTATTATTATTATTATTATTATTATTATTATTATTATTATTATTATTATTATTATTATTGTAATTGCACGTTAAAGAAACCCACACAAATTCGGAAACTGGTGACTCTGACCCCAGTAAAGTTAACGTCTGTTTGTTCACGTGCGCTTCAACTCGAGCCGTTCATCTGGAGTTAACTCGAGGACTGAGTGTGCAAGCTCTCTTGCTAGCTTTCCGCAAGTTCGCTAGTCGAAGAGGACTACTGGCTATGGTACAGTCGGATAACGCCAAAATGTTCCAATCGTCCAGCAAAAAAATTCGAAAAATCGTTCGATCAACGGAAGTCTGGAGATATTTAACCAACAACCAAGTTGGCTGGAATTTTATAGTAGAGAAAGCACCGTGGTGGGGAGGTTATTGGGAGAGAGTCGTACGAAGCATCAAATCACCACCCAAGAAAGTTATCGGACGATCCACCCTGAGCTATGACGAAATGAATACGTTGCTAACCGAAGTCGAAGGAGTGATCAACGCCAGGCCGCCAACGTACGTTTACGATGATGAAGAGTCAGTCTCTTATCCCTTGACGCCCGTCCGACCTAATCTACGGCCGAAGGATCACGAGAAGTCCTAACAGTCAGCATTATGAGATCACAAGTACCTATAATTTTCTGACGAAGAGATTGAAGCATCATCGACATTTGCTTGAGCAGTTCACGCGACAGTGGAGAAACGAATATGTGACTAGTTTGCGTGAACGGGTTACGAGGAATGCAAGAGATCGCGATGTCGATGAGGAAATCAAGGTCGGGGACATCGCGATTCTTAAGAACGATTCTGTCGCTCGAGCGTTTTGGAAATTGATTAAGGTGGAGCAATTGCTACCTGGACGCGACGGAATAGTGCGCGCTGCAGAGGTTACCGTGCCGCGCGACACAGTGTTTGAGAAGACCTATTCAGCAACTTATTCCTACTGAAGTAAAGTCATGAACTCAATTTCAAGGACCTTTGGTTGTACATTTGTAAATATTCCGAACACTGAACTTTGCGAGGACGAGTATTTTTTGTATTTCAAAGCTTGTAGTTGATTCACTGAAGTGAACAACTAGGGGGAGTGTCACGAACATTCACGCGCATTTTGTTACATAACGTTTTGTTTGTACATATCTTAAGGGATTTCATATTGTTTGACCGGTTTTCTATCGCTATCGAATTAACAGTATATACTTTGAGACACGTATTGATTTTGACAGTTCTTCGATTCACAATTCAATAAACGAGTTTATCAATCACGACTTTTACGAGTTTACTAAAAGTATTTTGCTACATGTTTCCTAGACGCTGTATGCGTTTGCCGAGATATGCTTATGAAAATGCTAATAACCCAAAGTCTAACCACAACATAAAATTCTGAGCTGTATTTAGGTCTAGGAGTGTTAAAGGATGATACGACATAGTTTTCCGTACTCTTGGAGTGAGGTGTTCTATTTTCCAGTAAGTTTACTGTAAAGGAACACTTTCAGTTTTTCCGATTTATCTTCGACCATCCCAGATGATCGGAGATATCAGTGACTTAGTGTTTTCACATTACACATTTTGGATTTACCTCATCCTAGTGCGACATCAACATCATCATTGATCTAATTTATGTGCATGGTCATGTGTGTTATAAGTTTTTCAAAAGATGGTTTTCAATCTGTATCAACCGAGTCAGTGTTTCAGAATCACGATCGAAAGCTTGTTCAATCCACCGAGTACAACAAGGTGCATCGGTTACGAGGGAGGAGTCTTTCACGAGGAGTCAGCAATTTGAAGAGATTTTCAGGTTCACGTAGATTAAACGGCTATACCAGTTGGACTCAGTCAGAAGTCATTGATGACTCTGTTGGCACATTTTATGCATCAGAGATGCAGCCGGGAATCGCAAGTATATTGGTAACAGATATTCTGCTATCTAAGCCTGCTTGCACAAGAAAAACTAGTTCTTTCTTAATCATTACTGATAGCAACGACAATTCCATGTAAATTTTATGGATCTCTTTATGAAAAAACGTTTGCTTCATAAAGGAAAAGTACAGGCACATCAATTTATTTCCTATCTTTTGTTTTCCTACCTATTGTTGTTGACCTCGATCCACTCTCCTTGATACGGAAAAGCATCCGAAATCCTTTTCCTTCTATATTCAAGTCAGAGTGGAATATTATCACTGCATACTCTCCAGCAACTTCAACTGTTTCCCTAGTCCTTGTACCACAGTGCACAGCAAATAACTGGCCCTTCTCATCAGTAATCTTCAAATAATCTTTCCTGTGAAGGAAACATTTGGGTCAAATACGTTAGAAGGGGCTCGCACTACTTTAAGAAAACAAGACCAAGTTACACACTTTTTTATATTTGGAGCAGGTATATTACATTCTTTACGTACAGCTCAAGATCAGGGGATGAGGGGCGGGTCAGTGGATAATTGAGAGGTGTTGTTTAAGGCCATCAATCGCTTGGTGCTTAAAGGATTTCTGATGGCGAAGTATATATATAAGAAAACCTTTTTCCAAATAGTCGATTCCACTATCTCTTATTAGACCCTTTCCTGCATTGGGATGAACCTTGGAAATGAGCACTATCCAAACTTCCTGTCGAGAACACACAACCGATCGTCAAACCAAACGCTATTGCCGCAATAAAAGTAACAACCAAACACTTCAATAGCTACAATAAGACAACATTTCATCGGTAGGCTACGAAGGGCTATTCATTCTCAATGGTAAACCTGGCGAACAGAATTTTATCATGTGACCATGAATATATGAAAATCATATATTTGAGCCGCGGGCGGATTAATAAATGAAGATATGAATGATCATCGCAGTTATGAACACTATTAAGCAGTGGTGAAAACAAAGCCTGAAAACAAAATTACGCTTGTACGGGAGTCGAACCCATGAGCTCTGCGATACCGGTGCAGTGCTCTACCAACTGAGCCAATAAGCCAACTGGAGCTGGTCATTTTGTTGGTTCGTGAGTGATGAACACTGAAGTAGTGTTCTTAACCGCTATGATCATTCATATCTTCAGAATTTTATCAATAAGGGTCCTATTTGAAGACCATTTATTAACAGTGATTTTCTAATTTTCTATGAGTTAGGAATGTTCGGCATACTACGAGGCTACCGGTAACTTATGATACATCGTGTTTCTTCCCTAAACGATCTAATACGAAAGATGATGACTGGTATTTTCAAATCTCTGCGTGGTGTATGTGGGTTTTGTTGTTGTTGTTGTTGTTTATTTTCCATTCTTTTTTCAATTATTTGTATTGATTTAAGTTTCAATCGTTGGTTCCTCACGTCACGTGTTTAGTAAACATCAGGAGTAATTCGAGAATGTTTAGCCCTAGGATTTGTGCATTAGGTACCCAGTTGTTCAAAGCACTTGTAGCTCGAACGCAGGATTTAACTGGGTGAGCATAAGGTACTAGCGTAATTACTTATTCTTGTGGATTTTTATGATAAATTAAAAACTAAAATTTTGCCCTCATCACTTTTGAGTATTTTCTAAGGGATTCTGTTTTTACTCTTCGCATAACAGCAGCTCTAAAGGACATTTTCAACATGTGAATGTGCGAGATGCATACTTTTTAATCGTGGATAAAAGTTCATCGGCTGTCTAACAACCCGGATGGTGTACATCTGGGGCCGGCGGCCCCAGATGAATACCATCTGTACAGCATATTTCATGTTAACTTTATAGTTACCCTTAGTTATAATTACCCGCATGAGGCGTGATTTTCCAAATCAAATTCAAAGTCAATCATCAGTGACGTGCCTTCTGGGACTGGAACCCAGTACGTACAATGCATATTGGGCCGGTAATACATTGGATAGCCAGGGCTTGTAAGTGAATTGTTTACCACGGCACCACATTCTACTAGAAAAAATGTACAATACAGTTAACATCTACAGTCCTCCCCTAACACGTAGCACACAACTGCACAAAGATAATCAATAGAAGGGATAACCCGCGGGACCAAGATAGTCGGTTACTGAGATTATCATATGACCGGTACGGCTCCGCGCGCGCTTTCATCGTGAAACTGTTAAGAAAATGAATGATATATGAATTGAATCATATATGAACTGCGGAAATGAAATCAAATGAAGAATGATCCTCGCAGTTGTGAACGCAATTTATGCAATTGCGAAAAGAAGCCTGAAAAAAAAATTCAGGACTTCAACGGGGTTCGAACCCGTGACCTCGCGATTACCGGTGCGATGCTCTAACCAACTGAGCTATGAAGCCACTGATGTTGGGAGCAGGTCAATTGTGGGTTCTTATGTTCCCGTGAAAGAAATGAGTGTGAATGATATATGAATTGAATCATATATGAACTGCGGAAATGAAATCAAATGAAGAATGATCCTCGCAGTTGTGAACGCAATTTATGCAATTGCGAAAAGAAGCCTGAAAAAAAATTCAGGACTTCAACGGGGTTCGAACCCGTGACCTCGCGATTACCGGTGCGATGCTCTAACCAACTGAGCTATGAAGCCACTGATGTTGGGAGCAGGTCAATTGTGGGTTCTTATGTTCCCGTGAAAGAAATGAGTGTGAATGATATATGAATTGAATCATATATGAACTGCGGAAATGAAATCAAATGAAGAATGATCCTCGCAGTTGTGAACGCAATTTATGCAATTGCGAAAAGAAGCCTGAAAAAAAAATTCAGGACTTCAACGGGGTTCGAACCCGTGACCTCGCGATTACCGGTGCGATGCTCTAACCAACTGAGCTATGAAGCCACTGATGTTGGGAGCAGGTCAATTGTGGGTTCTTATGTTCCCGTGAAAGAAATGAGTGTGAATGATATATGAATTGAATCATATATGAACTGCGGAAATGAAATCAAATGAAGAATGATCCTCGCAGTTGTGAACGCAATTTATGCAATTGCGAAAAGAAGCCTGAAAAAAAATTCAGGACTTCAACGGGGTTCGAACCCGTGACCTCGCGATTACCGGTGCAATTGACCTGCTCCCAACATCAGTGGCTTCATAGCTCAGTTGGTTAGAGCATCGCACCGGTAATCGCGAGGTCACGGGTTCGAACCCCGTTGAAGTCCTGAATTTTTTTTCAGGCTTCTTTTCGCAATTGCATCAATTGCGTTCACAACTGCGAGGATCATTCTTCATTTGATTTCATTTCCGCAGTTCATATATGATTCAATTCATATATCATTCACACTCATTTCTTTCACGGGAACATAAGAACCCACAATTGACCTGCTCCCAACATCAGTGGCTTCATAGCTCAGTTGGTTAGAGCATCGCACCGGTAATCGCGAGGTCACGGGTTCGAACCCCGTTGAAGTCCTGAATTTTTTTTTCAGGCTTCTTTTCGCAATTGCATAAATTGCGTTCACAACTGCGAGGATCATTCTTCATTTGGTTAAGAAAATGCCCGTATGAGGGACGAACGAGCAGGGCGGGAAAAAAAAAAAGAGGCTCTCAAGGTCACACAACTCATAAACATTGTATTTATACAATGCAATACGGGAATTACAAGACAGTTCATTTCAGATGCACATGAAAAAAAAGCTTATATTACCACAGTCGCACCCCTCTACTGACTGCTACGTTTTAAAGAGAAGTAAGTGACCGTTATAGAAAAGGGGCCGTTATAGGAAGGTAGGTGTGAAACAGGACAACAGCTTTTTTTTGGTTCGGGGTTTGGAAGTACATCAGTTTGTACATTGTTCGCTTTTAATACTGCAAACAGTTTATTTTCCCTTTCGTCAAACGACACTGTACGGCCTGATGATATACGGTACTTATCAGGTTACGTGGCCTTTTTTTGATGTACGCCAAAGAGCTGGTAAGACGTTATGGCACCTGGGACAAACTATAGAAGTTCGACTGTAATTGAACAATATAAGAGACCGTTTGAAATATCAAACTCTCAAAGAAGCCTGCTGACACGTAGAAGCTTTACACATACCCGCGAAGTATTAAGAAAAACACTAAGCTGAACTGGAGTCGATAAAGTGTAGAGGGAATAAAAAAAAGTCTCCGTTTGAACTATATGTACTGATATATTTTTCTGTTTCTCATTTGCACTTGAAACAAAAATTCAAATTAAAATACTTTCAACACACATTTTGAAATTCGCAAAACTATTTTCGCTGTAACAACAGCCTCATCAGTTGATCTTACAATGTACCGTTGGTCGCGTGTAACAAAGTTTCAAACGAAACACTCCGCGCGCGCAACGTACTTAAAATTCAAATTTCAAACGCGTGTTCCATGTACAGAGTCACCGAATTTCCCCGTATCAGCTACACTGACACCACAGCTCTGGGGATGCGGAAATAGTTCCGCTCGCTTTTCGTGTTCATTAGTCGGTGGTCCTCGACTTTACCAATCATTACAGACTCTGTGACCTGCCTCAGCATCGCATCGTCCCGAAACACTCCTGCCACATTCATCACGAATTGTACCATGTTTCCTCCATGTCGTTCACAGCAATGTTTCCACATTACAGAGCCATCCCGTCGTCGAAGTGCTTTTAGGTGTTCTCTCCCACGTGCGTAAGAGAATACCTAAAAGCCCTTCAACGACGGGAATGAAACCATTCCTTTACGCGTGGTGAGTGACACCAAGTGAAGTGTGGATATTAACGCCTTCAGTCGGCTTGAAGTGAGCCTCAATGCCCGGGCTGGAATCGCTGTCGAATCTTTCTCCTTTTAATACCACTGTATCGAGGAAAGTTATTTCGTTCTCTGATATTTAATAAAAGCGTCGAATCTTTTGGTTTGTTCAATAAAACGATCCACGTCTTTTCTATCGCTCTCCCGAAGAGAGATGATGTCGATGATGTCATCAATTTAACGTCTCCATTCTCGTGGTAGTTCGGTGGATATGTACATGAATTGTGCGGGTTTTAGTTAAAAGCATGAAACTTGGCAAAAGTGGACAGCTTTAGCTGCTCATCAAATATGGGTATGAAGCCATGATGTCAAATTATGGGATGGCGAGATATTGCCAGAAGAAAAACCGGCCACCATTTTGAACCGGAAGTGGTTTTATGATGAACCAGAACTGCCTTTATAAGTACTTTTCACTCGGTAGAAAAGACATCCCAGAGAGGTTGAAAAGCATTTATAATCCGCATCGAAGAACAAACGTAGAAAAATAAAACGGGGTTGTTACTTGTGCAACAGTCTAGGGTAAGCCCTGAAGTAAGATCCAACTTTCACCGTGAGTGATAAAAGCAAGCTTATTTGCATTGACGTTCATTTATTTTGCATTTGTTTCCGTTTTGCAGTCAGAGTCATAAGTGCAGAGGTTTTTTTAAGCTACTTTTGAGGTATCAGAGCATGTCAGAAATTTATAATCTCCGTTTTTTACTAGCATGTTTCATTTTATGCTTATTTGCACAATACCATGTCTTAAAAGCTTATGAAACAAAAGGCAGTGCAGCGTACATCTGCCCTTACACAGGAACACCTTGCACGACATCCTCAATTACATCCGCATCGGAAGAGTTCGCGACACGACTTTGTCACGTCAGTTTGCGTCGTTAGTGTCACATTCTTCAACGCATGAACAAAAGGGAGTGCAGCGTAAATTTGCCTTTACACAGAACATCTTGCCTGACATCCTCTCTTACATCTGCATCGGATGAGTTCGCGACACGACTTTGTCACATCAGTTAGTGTCATCCAGAACGGCTTCCAAATGCCTTCACCAAATGTCCATCCCATTCTTGTGGACTCGGTAGCACTGGACTGAGAATTAGTGCCTTTCCCCAGCGGTAACCAGCCTGATACGCAGTGCGCTTTGTATTTTCCAATAAAGCAGCTCTTGTGGGTGGGATGGCATCAAGAGTTCTCATTCTTCTCATTGACTGCCATCCTACTACTCGTTCTGTGATACAGCAGCACAAGAAAGCGCTCTAGATGTTCCATACATCTGTCGCTAATCTCGGTGGGGCTGTGAGCTAGTGCAAGAAATGCACTTGTGACATGGATAAGACTTGCACGCCTCTAGAGCAGTCTTCTTCCCTCTTCTGCCGAAACAGGGCACAGTATCACAACCGGTGAAGGCATGGAACACTGGAAGTACCTCGGAAAACTGTGTTTCCAACTTTTTTGATATTTTATAGGCGGCGATGTAATAAAGATGAGCTCCTGTTCCAAATGCTACCCAAAGCTGTAAGCGTTCTTGCTGTCCAAGGAGCTGCAGCACTGCAGTTGCCAGTAACAGGAGATCTGTGTCGACAGTATGTAAGAGGATCTCCTCATGACCTTGCTGTACTGCATCTTGAACATGCAACAGCATTCTTGGGTCGGCTTCCTCAAGTGTATAGGGAGACAGGCTTGAGTCGTCTTCACGCGGCAAAGGGAACCAGATTTCCTTGCCATAGGTTGAGATTACTTCTTTCTACACGTCGAGGGATGCATTACACTCAGACAAAAACTTAAAAAGTTCAATCTTGTTTTCATCCACACGTAGAAATTTTTTCCATGTAGATCCAGTTACGTGGAAGCTAATTGTTTGCGGAGACGTGCCTTCGGGCACCGGCTCTCCTGTCAGATCTGGTGGTGACTTTTGACTATTCGGGACATATTCATCCCACACAATGCAGACACGTTTGACATGGCGAAGCTACGTCTTTAGGTATGAATTTTCTTTAGGTATGGATCAGCGTAACCGGAAAGGGTTTTCTTTGTTCCTGGCTTGATCATGTTGACCACTGCATCACCGTCAATGATAGTGACATTTATTGCAGCAAGCATTGCCCTTTGTGGACTGTGCCAAGATACGAAAAGGAAGGTGGATATCCCTAGTTCTCATGCTTGAAAAACTACTTTAAGTCACCCTCCCTAGTTTGACAGGATATGTAGAACCTGGCAAAAAGTGAACAGTCGCTCCTCATGGATGAAAGCTGCTGAGTTGCCTTAGAAAATGCCTTAGGTGGAAGTGAATTGAACAAAGTGACTGTTTCTCTTTATAGGACCACACAGTGGCTTTACAAGACGTTCAGCTACAAACACAATGCACTGCTCTCTACCAATGGCTTCTATCTGACGTAGTCTTGTAACCGCCTCTGATCCAGCAATTTCCTTGGTATCCATAGTTACCAAGCCTTCACTTTCTTCCAAGAAAGGGTTCCCTAGATCTTCCATTGTTGCGACAAGGGACTTGACATCTTTGAAGAACGATACTTGCTAGCTTCTTTAAACTTCATGATGTTGCTCACATACCCCCACCCCTGAACCTGAACCTCTGACGTCAAGCTAGCTTAAAACTAGTTTACCAATCTTCCCACTTCTGTCCCTGATATCATCCATCTGCGAAGAGTGCCTGGATACTCATGCAGGCCAACAGCGCCACCGGGAATTACCTTTAACCATTGCATTGTTTTCTTCATGTAACTGGTCAATAGCGATAGCGTAGAACCGCCTCAAGAACTTGTGGACTGTGAAAAAACCCTTAAGCAAAATGAAAGAGGACGTCTGGGGCTTTCTGCTAAAGTGCTCTCATGTCACGAAGATGTACGGGTAGCCAACGTGCATAATTAGTGTGGTTCATTGCAAAAAAAAAAAGGTAAAATCTTGCGGAGGAATCTAAGGAATTCCTCTGATGATCATTTTAAGATTTGTAAAACCTTTCAGTTTCATTAGTAGTCAATTAATCAATATTGTATTATTAGTAGTTCATTATGTAAATTTAGTTGGTAGATTATATAGGTAGTTAATTAATTAATCGATACGTTTTCTTACTTTAATTGTAGGAGGGCCATTATGAAAACTACTGGGTGACCAGTAATCAATGTCTTTACCCTCGTTAAATAAGGTTATATCTATCTATCTAAAAGTTGAAGTTGCAGCTTTGTGTACCAGAACTGGAACTGTGGTACTGTTGATACCTGCTGGGTACACCAGTCAGCAAAAGGAAAGGGAGTCAGGTCCGTCATTCAAGCCCTCCTTACATTTGGCATCAGGATATGCCTTCTGCAGTAACAAGTATAAGCAGGTGGCTTTTACTTGATGTAGTCGCAGTGAACGTTTCACACTTGTGGCTTTGACGAACGATTCTGCTGCTCCAGCTGCAACAGCGTTGACATCAACCAGTGCCCATACCCATCCATCATCTTCCAGCCACTCAACCAAGACTTTCGCAAAAGCCTTTTCAATCTGAGGACCTCTAAACATGATGACAATCTGTTTTTCCCCATAACTATCTTTCCAGTACTACTGTATTTGCTTATCAACAGCGTAAAGCGGCTGATCCATGGCAATAACAGGAACTTGACCGGAGTTCAGGTAGTTTACCTTGATAATATCTATTGCATGTCGGATTGTTGCTTCCGACTAGGCTTCATCAGGGAACAGAGGCAGCAAAGCAAATATCGTAGACGGACTGGTATTCAGTTAAGGGTTGTGATGGAGTGATATGCTCCCCATGGAAATTTTTTGTTCTCCCCTAGAATTGATTGATTCACAATATTGCTGTTCACATTTTCCAGCCAGTTCAACTCCTCTTGAATGGCGAGCTTGATAATGTTTACCTCTCCTTGCAGTTGGCTCCTCGTTTCTAGGACCAGAGGTGTTTTGTTTGGAAGAACAGCTGGTGCTACCCCGGTATAAGACTAAGGAAGTTTCGCAACAGATTTTGTGTTAGGTTCTGCAGTTTATAAGGAGTGCTCTTTCTTTGCCAGGTGCTTCAGTGGTGCTGTGCTCTAACAACGATATCCCCGTTCCATGAAAAGAATTGAGTCCACTTGCTGAACTAAGGTTGTAATCGATGTTATCGACGGCAGACGTTGTGAATAACCCTCAACGAAGATTAGGTGGGCACACAACCTTTTCTTCTTGGTACAGACGACAGACAGCACTTCCCAGATCTGTAGAAATTTCAAGCACTCTGTCATATGAAACGCTCAGTCCCAGCGTGTTCATGCTCTTCTATGAGGTCACGGCTACGGGTCTTAGCATGAATAGATAAACCCACGTATATAGGAACTGGAGTCCCGCGAAATTTGATTTGTCGCTCCCGCTTAATATCTCCATCACGGCGAAGGTGATAGCTGTTGCATTGCAGCAACTAGGGTATGGTTAAAACAGCCTGGGCAGTTGGAGCGCCGAGTGTGACGTAACGGTATGGATAATAAGAGAGTACTTAGCTAGTGGTAAGTAATGAGCCAATTTGAGCACGAATTCGTCTTGGTAGTGTCAAGGTCTTCAACGAGTGTTGAAGTTAAGTCGTGTATTCGGGAATTGGTGGGGTTTTCTGTGAAGCCGTCTTCTTGTCACGTCTTCACGTCTTCCTGTCACGTCTTCCTGTTTCGCTATGCCACGAGAATCCGTTACCTCGCTCAAGCAGGAAAATCAGGCGCTAAAGGAACAAATAGACGCTTTATTCAAGGAGGTT
>JAEMWC010000538.1:302500-340000 GCA_016490735.1 Pachyseris speciosa | reverse complement strand
ATGTTCCTTTTTATGTGGTATATTTGCGTACGAACCACAAACGTCCATTGATAATAACATTTTATATTGGCCTAGCTTTATCTTCGCTGCATGAACTTGATGAAATCAGTTGGTTTCTTTATGAAGGACTGTTGTTTTATTGCGGTAGGCAGGAATAATTAGAGAAGATAGTCACTCAGTGGGGCCGTCACAACCTGGTACAAAAACCATATGAGAATCCGTCCAGGCCTGTCTTTAACTTCCTTTCATAGCAAACCTGCACCCTGTCCATACGTATTTTTTGGTCGTTGTTGTTCCAGATTATACGATCCCAATGTCTTTCGGATGCGAATCGAACATTCCTCGGATCTCTAACCGCCACCGCAAAATTTCGGAGTAGCATTGCGGGAGTCTTGGGTAGTGTCTCATGTAATAATCGCAGTTAAAAACGAATAACCCTCCTAAGCTTTCTAGATGATAAATCAAATACTTTTTCCACGTTACCACATCTTTTCAGCAAAGCGAGCCTGAGTACGACAATCATGCTATCAAAATAAATCATTTTTAGACCTTGATTGACATGAACTGAGGTTCGCGTGTGCTCTCAGGACCTTACCATATAAAATGATCACTGATAGTATGATCACGGGATACTTCACAAATTTATGTGATCAAGTAAGCTGAAGCCACTCTAAGGGCACTAAGGCCACAAGGTGGCAGGCATTACCCCTTAAAGCTAACAAGGCAAAGGTTGAGCCCAAGCATTAGCAGCCATGGACAGCTGTTTCAGCCTTGTTAGGCCTCATCAGCATGGCATACCTAATGCTCAGGCTCAAGTACCCACATATCAATGAAGCAAGCAATGAAAACGTAAAGCTTGTGGGATGTGGCCGGAGTGACAAGGATACTTCACAAATTAATGTACGTACGGGTTGGGCTCAATCTTTACTTTGGTAGATTTCAGGAGTAATACCCACTACCTTGTGGCCTTAAAGCCCTTAGAGTGGCTTCAGCTTACTTGATCACATTAATTTGTGAAGTATCCCGTGATCATACTATCAGTGATCACATGATCCTGATACCTCTCGAACAATTGTATACCAAACGTGATTCCATTACAAAGGCTCGTGAGGCATTTCTTATTCAGTTAGGTGAAACATTAGAACCTGCGGGCCTTAACGAACGCTATGAAATGTAATATTAAGTTTTTCTGGCTTTATTCTACTCTTTTTCTGTATTATTTAAATCTTATATCATTTTAGTTGCCTTGTTATTTTCATGTAGCTTTGACACGTCACGTACTATATCATGTCACTTCCGGTAAATAAAAATACCATGTAAACTCGCGTTTTCCTTCAATAAACCTGAAGAAGGCTGGTGTTGGCCAGCCGAAATATCGCATTTAGGCCTTTACACGTTGTTTGACCAGCCCTTGCAGTATCTTCCTACATTTTATTATTTTGTGACTGATCACGATCTATCTTTGATCCAACGTAGAGCAAGTTTGATCGTTAACGGTTTTTTGCAGTGGTTTTCATAACCTTAAAAAGATTTATCCTTGTCACTCCAGCCACATCCCACATCCTTTACGTTTTCATTGCTTGTTTTATTGATATGTGGGTACTTGAGCATGAGCATTAGCTATGCCATGCTGATGAGGCCTAACAAGGCCGAAACAGCTGTCGATGCCTGCTAATGCTTGGGCTCAATCTTTGCTTTGGTAGATTTAAGGGGTATTGCCCGCTACCTTGTAGCCTTAATGCCCTTAGAGTGGCTTCAGCTTACCATGGCCAGAAATCTCGGACATCACATTTCGTGCGACTTACATTCCCGCTGTCGCGTAATGGCCTTAACTGCTGATTTGAGCAGGACAGATCGAGAGGTGAAATACAAATATGTTTATAGTCAAATGAATGCCGCTGGCTGAAGGTATTGCCAAAACGAGCAATGGAGGACAAAATCCTCGAAAAAAGCTATCGAACGATGCCTTTTGAGGGACATTTGAGGCACATTTGGCCGAGATATCGCTTGTTGAACTCATAGCACGAACTTCCGGTTTACATGTATTGTACATCGCAGCTTTACTTCTTTTTTATCATCGAAATGGAACGGATTAGTTTTCTTGAATCTCCTCGAGAATCACGTTGTTTATAATACCATATATGCAGGATTTGCGTGCGAGAATACGGTGCTAAGAGCGAGACTTTGTTGTCTTCTTCATGGAACGGACGTGGATCTGCGTGACATGTTGACCTACCCATGGTCTTATTTCATTGTGTACGGTTTTTAGCAGCCGAAAAGAAAGGTACGTTTACAAGCTGAAGATCTGTTTTTTATTCCGAAAATAGCGATCTATCTGCATTTTTTGACTCGATTTTGGCAACTTACATAGCGACTTTGGATTTCCGATTATTTGCTAGCAAATATATAGTCTTCGCTTCTTTTTTCACTGATTTATAATGTTTTGACTGGAGCTAAAATTGCAAATTGACCTCCTTCCGAAAGAAAGGTTTGGAATTCGTTTTTCCGGTAGATTTTTTAACTACAATATCGCTGAAATGTTTTTGAATAACGCTCGATTTTGGCAAACGGAAAAAAGGTATTAATTGTGCTTGTATTTTCCGTAACTCCATCACTTCTCATACAAAGCTTTGTAATTTCGTACGCCATTTTTGATATTGATTGGGAAAAGCCGCTAGTACCGCGCGGGCTCAAATGTCCGAAATTTTCGGCCATGTTGATCACATTAATTTGTGAAGTATCCTTGTCACTCCAGCCACATCCCACAAACTTTACGTTTTCAAAATGAAATATTATATTGTTTAAGAGGCTGCCTCTGTAAAAACCACCCACTCAATTTCGCATCAAAAATGATTTCGCCTGAAGTTCTGGTAACTGAAAGACTTTACAAAGGTTAGAATAAAATTAGATTTGGTTTAAATCGAAACGGTTTTTTTGGTGGAGTTAGGAGTCATAAAATATTTTGCCCGGTCAGCGCCCGTCGCAACGTCTACTAAAAAAAATGGCATTTTTCGTGGCGCTGTAAAATATTTGATTCGCATCATCAAGCAATGGATCTTACGTCAAATCACTTATTAACGTTTGCAGTTCTGCGAGAGAGTGACAGATTTTCTGTTGATTTAAGAGAGAATGCACATGAAAACCGAGCAAAACGGAAAATTCGTGGCCACAGACGAAAACCTAACCTACCCTCATTTTAAGTCTATAGAGAGGTACTGACGAGTTTACAAACCTCCTGGGGTTTATTTTCCGAAATACGGTCGATTTTTGGAATTATTTGAGATTTTTGATTTCGCCCGTCTGACACCTGAAATTAGCCGCCTCACAAGGGAAAATAGACCGGCCGAAATAACTGCTTCGCGTAACCAAATATGTCAACCTATCGGCAATCTAACACTTAATTTCTATAAAATGGACATCTAGCATCCTATTTACGACAGATTTCCGATTCTGAAGTGTAAAATCAACGCTTGTTAACCGCTTTCTAAATGGCCAGTTGACAAGAGCTCACGAATGCGAAAAATTATAAGTAAAACTGAAATCGAGCTCCTGGTTATGGGAATTCTCCGAATTGCCCCAAATTTTAGTTTTGAAGTCTCGAGATATAGTGTTTTAAGATACATTAAAATTTTGTTTGGGTTTTTTAGCGAGCGCTTCAGAATAAGTCGACCAATTTGAAGAAATTTTGCGCTAAGTGACCTCAAATTGACCTCAGAGAGTGTTTACATTGACTAGTCGCATCGGTTACATTGAAATGAGCGCTCCATAATAACTAATATTCTCATTCCATATTTCATTTGATAATGAATTTGACTTACCACTATATAATGGAGTCGAATAGGTGTAAGGATTGTCTTGAAGCGGCAGAATGAAGCCGAGTTGTTGTCCAAACTAGATTTGATGTAAAAGTTTCAGAAATTCCTTTGTCAAATTTGCCTATAATTATATGTGAATGTAAGAGACGCTGCGGCTCATCAAGCAAATGCCTTGGTAAGTTGTTGAGACATCCGTGACACACTTAGATCTGTTTTAGTGTTGGAGTGTTGGAACTGGAGCTGATAAGAGCTCACTCTAGAGCTGGTAAGACCCGACTGATGCAGGGCGTTATTGTCGATTGCGTGACGTGATTTTGAAACACCCTACGGGATAAATCTTGTCTCGGAAAATCCCCTCACCCCCAAATCGCTTTTCTTATGGTCCATCTTTAAAGATAAAATATCCAAAAAATAATAATCAAGGGGTATATTCACGTAACAATAGCCGTGAAGCGTCTCGGTTGCATATCTAACAAAACTTTTGCCAGCATCTCTATCATGGTGTTTCGTCCGCAACATTGCTTAAAGAAAACACATTAATCTAACTATTCGTTTCTTTATTTTTCGGTAGGTTAAAGGAATTATGTATGTTAGTCCGGGTCAAAAAAACAGTCCCTCAGGTGCAATCGAGTGGCAGCTGTTTGGATTTAGCTCTAAAAATAGGTATGTGCTAAAACCAGGAACACCGGAACAAAACCACCGAAACAACCGGAACCACCGGAACGAAACCACTGAAACCTGCGAAACAACCGAAACTGTCGGAAAAGAACGAACGGAACCACCGGAACTACCGAAACGAATTCAAATCAAACTCTTGTTAAAGAGCGTTCTTAAAACATTGTTGGCTTTGTATTGTTTTAAGCCGCGCATTTGGCGCGCGTAAAGAGAGGACGCTAGTAGTATGTAAGGAGTCAGTCCAACAACGCCTCCAAAGTGTTAATCCCTCCTCGCTTCGCTCGTCGGGATTAACACTTATTTCAGTGATTGTTGGACTGACTCCTTACATACTACTCGTAAGCGCCGAGGAGCGAAGCGACGAGGAAAAAGGGTCAGCATATAGGATGGTTGACTGGTGGATAAGGCCAAAGCGTGCAAGCAATTAATTATTTTTGTGGAAAATTTCCGCGCAAATATATGGCGCCCGGCAATTGAACAACGGCGAGCTTGGGTTGATGGCAGTTGAAAGTTGTCAGCGTCAACCATCTTTATTGCGGTGTGAAGATTCTGATGATGAATCATTTGTTGAAAAAATTATTTTTTATTGAAAAACCAAATGGGTATGATGTTGTTCGAAAAGACAATGAAAAATGAACCATTATTCTTATTTTTCCGCAAACGATGCTTTAAACAAAACAAATGAATTAATAAAAAGGAAAATTTGCTCTTTTAAAAAGGGACAAGTTTTGGATTTAAATGGAGAGGCTGTTAAAGCTTTAAATTTGCCCGATAATTATGAAAGCGATTATTTTGTAGAATGCTAAATTAAAAATTTAAAATATATATGGGTTCTCTTCCGCTGCAACAAATTGGAAAAGTATTTTGTGAAGCTGCACTTGCAAACGCAGTTAAATTACCCGATCAAGAATTGCGACACCGTGTTTGTTGGGCTTTGGTTGAAGAAATAGAAACCTGGGTTGCAAAAATAAAAGCAAAAAAAGAAAAAAAACCCGTATTACTATTGCCCAGAGGAGCAGCTGCAGGAAGTATTACATAAACTAAAAAACGACGAAGCCCCGTGGAGGTTAATAAAACAAACAAAGGACACACGTTTTATTGATGAATGCGCTTATTTGTGTATAAGGGTAAGATATGAGTTGCCGCAGCAAGAAAAAGACTTTATGGATATGTGGTTGGCAAATGAGGGGTTTTATGACACCGCCAATTGAAGAAATATCCCCAAAGATATTATGCGAATAAACGAAGTGTTTTTTGAAAGAACCCCTTTTGTGTGGGAACCAAAGTTTTATTGTTTGGTTGTTTACAAACATACACACGGGGACATGTGGGTTTTTTCGATTTCAAAATCTTGTAAAAAGTGTTTTGAAAAACACGAAAACCTTTCTTTGCGTTATCTTGAATTTTATTCAATAACCCATCAAATATTTGTTGAACAATTTATTAAAAGATTTGATTTTAGTCCAGTTGATCTAAAGGATGTTGATAATAAAGAAGATAACACCGTTTATTTTATTTGCTATGATCCTGAAGTTACAATAATGGGCTTATTACGAGAAATTCACTTTAAAAATGAAAAAAAAAAAACCTTACCCCAAAAAAGAATTCTTTTACGATGAAGATTTTTTGGGCAAAAAAACAGTTTTTGAAATTTTAGAAGAACCTCTTAAACACCATAAACCAATTGCAAAACCAACGAAAACAACACCTTTAATGAAAGATATTCAGGCTTTACCACCTGAAATTAATGAAAAAATTTATAAAGAAAACTTGAAAACATGTTAAACGAAAGAACCGAAAAAGGTTGGGTAAAAGTTCATGGAGATTTCTGCCGCGAATTTGATAGGTTTTACTGCAACGAACAGGATGTTTACACAAAGGTATGGTTTTACAACGAAAACCTTATTTGTTTGGCTTGTTTGGTAAAAAGCGTTAATTTAATTCATTCATCTGGCAACTATGAAGAAGAAAAACTAAAATTTTTGAACAATTCGTACTTTTGTTTGTCAATAAAAAGTTGAATTGACAAAACTTTAAAATTTGCGCCGATTTAAATAATCACTTTTTATATTCGGATTGTATTGACGCTTGGTTTTCAAAAAAATACGGTGTTGTAAAAAGTCCATTTGATTTGTTTTTTATTAAAGAACGGTTTGAATACCTTGTCTTTAAATTAAAACCGATCAAAAAAAATGTAACCGGTTATAAACTTTTTGAGGGATTAAAATTAAAAATAGAAAGAGGGAAAACTTCAATTAAAATAACATCCATTTTTAATGAAGAATAATATGGAACCTTATTGTGAAATTAACAAGTGTTTCACATTGATTACTATTTGCGGCAAGTGCAAAGACTGTCGCCGCAACGGTTTTTGTTTTCATTGCATGTTGCAAAACAAAGCCCACAAGTTGCCACCCTTGTTTCAATTTGAAGAAAAGTATCACGAGGATATATACCCATGTTTGCCTCACTGGTGTTCCTTATGTATTGGTGGTTAGTGCCCAAACCAAAAACAATAGAGGAAGAAGTACGGTTTGAGTTTCAGCGCGTCGCCAATGAAAAGGAACCACCGTGTCGTTTCGATTGAACAAAAGTTTTTTTCTGTTATATGCATCCGCCGAAAGTGAAAGACTTCGTCTGTGCTTTTACACTTGCCCTTCCCCCATGCCATTGGAAAATTACAAAATATCTTAAAAAGCTTCAACCTTGGCATAATTTTTCAAATTAAATATGGGAAGCAGCGATGGAGGTTTGCCAGCAAAGCAAACATTTGACCAAGAGCTTGTGGTTTTTGGTCATTTGCAAGCGCGGCACGAAGAAACAAGAAAAAAACACCCGGCTACAAAACCTTATCACCTAAATCCGAGAAACGATTGATTTTTTTGTGCAGGATTTGACCAAAAAAAATACCACGAGTACGACTCAACCGATTGGGCCAACAGTTTGAAAAAAGATGTTGACGATTTTTTAAAAGACCACCCAGACAAAGCCCCCGCACTTGACAAAATTTTAAGTGAAGAAGGGAAAAAGTTGTTAAATGCAGTTAGCAAAGAGTTGGGTAATTGAACAAAGAATATTTTTTTAAAATATGGACCGAAGATGCAGCAGCTGCGGCAGCGAAGGGGAGGAAGATGGATATACCATTGAATTTTCTGATGAACTTGTAAATCAAGGTGCAGAAATGCGATTGGCGGGAAGGCAATCAGACTTTACACGAATTATGTCAGAGTTGATTTCTCATGCACTATTTTACCAAGCAAACCAACAGAGAAACCGGCGCATTGACACCGTTCCCGAAAACAATAACACCCACCCCCAAAACTTTTTTCATTTGTGGCAAAACGTGCACACAAATGACAGTGAAAACAGTCATGACACAACCGTTAACCCGGCAAAAAAATTCATTGTTTCTTGGCTTCGAAAAGACCACCCAGATTATTTTGTTTCAATTGAAGAGATTCAAACCGAATTAAACGAAGAAAAATTTACTTTCGATACAGACAAATCACCCCGTTTGTTATTAAAATATAAAGCCAAAGGGGTTGTAGATTTCATTGCAACAAAAAAAGAAAAAAGCACATCCACAAGAGCCACAGATTGTGAAGTATTGAAACTTGTTTTGACACGCGCAAACCACCGCCTTAACACCAAAAATTGTGGAAAAATTAAACAAGCAATATTTGATGCACTTGTTGATTGTTGGGATGGTAATGATCTTTATTGTGTTGATGGGCGGATTGCGCGTATTTTAGGGGCATTGGTTTTACTTGATTTTGACAGAAAAACCTGGTGCTTTCACCGGTTGGAAGATCTTAAAAACGAACTTTTTACGCTTGCACGTCAAACAATCAAGGAATGTGCAACAGAAGCTTCAAAAAGTTTAAACCCTTTGTTGGCGGCAGTTGGAAAATCATACTTAGCTAAAACATTTACAGCCATTGAAAAGCTAGATGAAAAAACAGAAGAAAAATGGATTAAAGAAACAAAAACAAAATTGGAAAAAAATTTAAAAATGAAAATAAAACAATTCAACAACTATTTACCGGATGCTATTCGTAAGAGTTTTGAAAAAGAAATTATTGAGTAAGCCTTATCCGCAATTTAAACAAAAATATTTTTGTGAAATGCAAGAAAAAATATTCCCAAAAGAAATAGAGAACGAAGAGGAGGATTAAAGCCCAAGACCAAGTTTTTCCTTTGCAGTAATTGCGTTGCGAGCCACCGTATGTCCCCATTGACGCCGGTTATGTGGAATGCTATCAAGCGCCATTTTGCGGTCGGCGGCGTGCTTGCATTTTTTTCATCCTCACCGTATTTTTTTGCGCGGTAGCCGCAGCTGCTGTAATCAACATCATGCTGCAATGCAACGGCATCAGTTGTTCCGGTTGGTTGCTGAAAGATTTGCAAAATTTCTCCAAATTTCTCTTTCGGGATCGTAATCCAGCTGGTGGTGCAGAGGGTTGTAAGGTCCAGTGTAGTTGTGGCCCGGCAGAGTGAATCCTCTTTTCGGTCTGGGTAGTTTGCCAATTAACGCGTGGATATCAACCCCTTTGCCGTAATAGTTTTGCATTGTGTGTTTAAAAACAGTGTTGAACCCACGACCCTTCACAAGCGCCGGAACAAAGGCAGCCCATTTTTGCAGCTGCTCGGGGCTTGCAAACATGAGGTTACCAAGCAAACCAGCGCCGTAGCCTTTCCATTTAATCCACGACTCGTAGCTGCGCGTGCCCCCATCTTTTTTGTACTGAGCATATTGGCGTTTGTAGTCGGCCACCATTTTTTATCCTTCTTTTGGCGAAACTTCGGGTCCTTTAAAAAGTTTGGAGTTGGAAACAACATCCCAAAGTTTCTTGAAATCAACAAACGGGAAAGGAACGGGTCGGTCGGTTTTGGAGCGCACTTTAGTTGAAAGCTGATTTAAAGCTTCAGCGCCAATTTTTTGTAAAATGGGGGAAGCTTTGCGAATGCCGTAGTTAATTGCGCGCCGCTGCAGTTGGGGGTTTCGCATGGCTTCGGAAGTATAATATCTAGCCATTTTTGCGAGAAAAGGAATGCTGTGTTGAAGAGTAAAATCCAAAGCGGTACCAGCAATATCCGAAGCAATTCCTTTACCTTTTACTTTTTGCTTTTGCTTCTTCGTTTTTTTTTTTTGTTGTTGTTGTTGTTGCTTTTTTTTCTGGGTGCTTTCGGCGCGCCACCCATTGGAAGAAAACGTGTTTTTGTAATGCCACAAGTCGCACACTTGGCTTTACCCAGTTTTCTTCCATTTCTGGTTGTCATTGTGGTTTCGGACCCCGGAACATTGGGCGTATTAAGACGTTCGCGCACGCAGTACCATTCAACCATATTGAATGTGTTAACTTTTCCTTGACACAAAGTAGCTTTTAACCGCGCGCTCATTATGAAAAACATTGTTGGTAAACTTTTTTAAAATATCCCTGAAACTTCTCCCTTTGTGTCTTTCATTTAAAAACAACAAACAATAATAACCACATCTTAAACTTTGAATCCACTGAATTTGATTATTATTGTGAAGAAAGGTTTTTCGCCCCGCCTTTATCATTTCATATTCCCATTCAGCCGGAGGCGGCAGCCCAAAAGAATCAAAATATCCAGCAGCAAAACCAATGTGTTCCAAGGTTGCCCAAATCATCAAGATTAATTATGCAGGGGGGAATGCTGCAAAGGTTTTACTTCATTGCGGGAGAAAATTCCCTTTATCGGAACGTCAAGATATTTACACCAATTTATCAAATCCACAATTTATCAAAACCTCATTTCTTTTTTTACCCCTTCCCATCATTGGATATTCCCTATCTTCCCATCGTCCAAAAACGGGCGGTGGGCGCATTTGCATAGCACCTCCAGAAGAAGAGGGTGGTGAGGGGAGCCTTGGAACGGAACGGCGAGCGCGTGGTTTTATTTGCATCCCCCACCAAAAACCTTTTTCACAAGGTTAATTGCCAAAGGAAGGCCAATTGCGGCTAACATTCCAAGAAAGCCACCATATTGCTTAACACCACCCCCACGAACATGGCCTTTCCCAACAAGATAATCGTAAATTTGCTGTTTTTGTGGGGGGGACAACCTTTGAACCAAATTGTAAAGCTCAACATGTTTTGGACCAATGTTACCCCCAAATATTTTTTTCAAAAGCTTTTCAGCACCAAAACTAAGACCGGCCATTCCCAAAGTTTTGCCCACGGTAGGTGCAACAGCTCTTGCCAAGCTAAGCGCGGTTGAAAACAGATTGCCGCCTGTCAACTTTTTTGTGCGCATAAGCTGTGTTTTTGTAAATCTTATTTCAGCCCCTTCCCCAGAGCTTGCCTTTTTTTTCCGATGGGCAATTTGTATCCGGGTTAAATGAAGTGTGTCCCCTTTGTTAAGTTGGTCCCTTTTTATTCGAATAGTCAAAGGCATTTTTGTTTGAACAGCCTTCACAAAGTCGCGCCTTTGTCCATCACTCAACGCCACTTTAAATGGGTGATACTCGGTAGGCATGCCTATTAAAAGGAAATAATTACACCTTTACAACCAATTCGTTGCCAACTTTGTTGATCAAAACTTTTTCTTCATTTAAAACCGCTGCAAACATAGTATAATTTTGCGTAGCGGCTTGGCTTAGTCTGTAATGGAAAATTAATTTCTTTTCGTCACCCGAAACGCTTGGTTTTGTGTCGCGCAGATCAAAATGAATGACAGGATAAAGGGTTAAATAGTTGGCGATATTCAGCTGTGTTCCGGTGTTGACATCATTTTTTCTGTAGCTGTAATCAATCAGATCGCGTCGTATACGTACCAAATCATCACCATCGTATTCCGGTTCAGGATAAAACTCTGAAAGTATGAAAGGCGTATGGATTTGCTGTGGCCACATTCACACTCGCCGTTTTTTGGAAGAAAATGAACACATGCTTGACATTTTTAAGGCCGGCATCAATCGTCCATTGACCGTTGGCTGCTGTTTGGGGGTCTGGTGAAGTGAGCGTTTCTTTCATGTATGACCATTCGGTGGGTTTCATAAAATTCTCATTAACCATTGACAAACCCATAGTTGCATTTTTGTAATAACAGTTCGGTGGTTTGCCGCGGCTGCGCCACCAAAAATTCTTTCAGAGTCGTCTTCAGGGGTAACGGTAAGTTTCATTTGCAACGGCTGCAAAAGACGGTCATACAACCCTTCGAAAAACGAAACGTTTTTAAGTGGAATAATGGTTTTAACTGTTTTTTGGGGATCTCCTTGTGAAAGAATCGCACGTTTTCTGATGCCAAGGTTGGTTGCGGCTAACCCCGTTGCGGTTGTGTTGTCATTGTCAAGATACCAAAACTCATCCTGGGCTACGCTGCGGGAATAATCATCCGAAAACTCCAGCAGCTTTTTAATGAAAATAACCTTGTTTACATCGTTGGCTTCATAAAGACCTGTGGTCGTTCCGGAATCTATTTTCAATCTTTTAATAAGTGGAAAGGAGCCATTTGCGGGCGCCGACGCCGTATCGGCCGCTACCAAGGCTCCGTCGGCGGTTGCTTGCAGTTGGTACTCCACCCGAAAATAAGCGTTGTACCAATCAACATGAATATCACGGTCTCTCATGTTAAAAACCATGATCTTTGTTTGTCTTGCCCCATTGCCTGGCAATTCGGTGGGTGTTTGGGGTTCATAAAAAAGGTAATCCACCCTTGCCAACATTTCGGAAGATCTGAACATCCTCTATTAACAAATGAAAAAAATCACAATTCATTTGCCAAAATTTGGGCGAGCTTCACCATGGAGTCTTTTGATGCGGGTTTTGTTTTTGGTGGGGTTCGCCCTTTTTTTTTGTTTTCAGTTTTGCAAAATTTGGCGCTTTGGTTTGCCACCCTTTTCGGTTACAACCGAAGCCACCTTTTCATCGGCCTTTTCGGTGGTTTTTTCAGCAATTTTTTTCACCACGGGGGCTGCCATTTTTTTGCCAATTAACAAGAGAGTATCGCGCACCACGCCCGTTCCCTTGTGGTGGTAGCGGTATCTGCCGCGGTCGTTGTCATAAAACCTCATCCATTCACTGACCCTGTGCATATAATTTTGTTAAATTTATGACTCCACTCTTTCTGATTGTATTGTCCAAAGCTACTTCGCTGTGGTTGAGGTCAAGAATGTTGTTTCGCCCGTCAGTCATTCTTACTCTTATAGCGTTAATTACTGATTTATTAACTGGGTGAAATTGTTGGCGGGGTGGTGTTAATTTGATGGGGTAGCTTGGTTGAAGGTTGGCCGTTGAAAAGGTAAAAATAACATCGTTTGGCATGTTGGGCGCCACCCGCGTAATTAAATCACAGTGGATAAAAATCCAATCACACCTCGTGTGATGTTAGGTATGGTGTAACCGGTGTATTGTGTTGAACCGGATAAAACCTTTTTGTTGAAACCAATCAGTTTGCCAAAATCGCCGGTTGACAGGTCAAGCTCATAATCCGTGGCAACCCCAACTACAACCCGCGTGATGGCAAAATCGAAATACAAATGAAAAATGTACTTTTTGTCTTGTGCTGTGGGGTCAACAAACCCAGCGTTCGTTTGCAGCGCTCGCTGCAAATCGGTGTAATCGTACTGTCCATTGGGGATTTGAATTGTTTTCCAGGCTTCCCCCGCCTTTCTCCATCTCACGGTGTTGTTGTTGTAAGCGGAACACACATTGTACCAAGAGTAACTCATGTTTATAAGATTGTCAAGCGCCGCCTCATATGTCGTTTGCCCATCCGGGTTATCAAGCACAATTGGTGGGGTAAACCTTATTGTGAAATCATGGGACCTTTGTCTGTTTCCATCCCTTTGAAGCTTTGCAAGACTTGAATCAAGCTGCACAGGAAACATCATTACTGTATGTAATCAGAAAAAATTTTGTTGGCCTGAAATTGATTGATCATTCCACGGTTTAAAAGTTGTTGAACCAAATTGCCTATTTGTCTGTGCAGTTTGATTGAAGTGTTGCCGGCCCGGATATGTCCAAGACCCAAGTAAAGCTGATGAATTAACTGGTCGGCGTTTCCCCCAGTTCCACTCCCCTCCATCCATTCAGACGGTTCTTCGTCTTCCCCCTCAATCGCATCTCGGCGCGCAACAATAGCCTGCTCCCAATTTGAAAGGGGACGGGGGGTTACTTTTTTTTGGTGGAGCTCGTTTCAAAGCTTTTTTTCCACTTCGCAGTTCTTCAGGGTTTGGGCCTTTTTTTTTCGCTATACTCCTCAACAAAATTCAACAAATCGTTGATGCTAAAACCATGAAATGAAGATTTTTTACTTTTAACAACGTAATCAGGATTGGTTTCGTTCATTTTTATGAGCCTTTTGGCGTTCACCAAAAGATTGGATAAATTAAGGGGGGTGGGTAATTGTTGTGGAAGCGCCTCCTTTGCTTCTTCTTCTTCTTCTTCTGTTTCAGCTTCGGGGTGAAAATCATCATAACCAAACGGATTAATTCTGTCAAACTCATCCATTGTATAATCTGGCCCGGCCTGCTCGGGCTCATCATCGATCGGCGTGCGATCCAACCGGCTTGTCACGGGTTGTAGAAGCTTTTCTGCTTTTATTGAGCCAATTTTATCTTCAAGACGCTGCTTTCTGGCCGCTTGTCTGATTGTTTCTTCTTGCCTTTCAACTTCGGTCTCCTCTTTCGCCCTTTTTTGCCATCTCTTTAATGACATGTTTATATAGGAAGAAAATGAATGAAGATTCCAAATTATGACCCCGCCGGCTCTCGAAAAACCGGTTTCAGACAGGGCGACCCTGCAATGCCAGATGATATTATCAGAATGTTAATTTGCGGCCCCAGCGGCTCCGGCAAAACAAACATTTTGCTGCACATGCTTTACGAGCTTTTGGAGTTTGACAAGGTTTTTCTTTTCTCGAAAAATCTCCACCAACACACGTATCAAATGCTTTTGGATGATTTTGCCGAAAATGTGGACCCCAAGGTGGGGTACGATGTTATTGAAGCCCCGGACGATGAAATAATTCCGTTGGCGGAGCTTCCCCCAGACAACCAAAAAATTGTTGTGTTTGATGATTTGGTTTGTAAAAAAAAACCAAAATGACATCATTAATTATTTCATCAACGGGCGGCACAGGAACTGCAGCGTCATTTATCTGACACAAACTTATTACAAGGTTCCCAAAAACATCCGCGACAACTGCAGCCATTTTTGTTTGTTTCGGTTTCTTCCGAGGGAAAATAAACGTATTGCCGATGAGTTGGGGGTGCCGCCCAACCTTTTGGACCGCGCCACCGACAAAAATTTTTCTTTCTTTTATTTCGACAAACCCCAAAAACTGATGAAAAAGAATTTCGATGAAAATATATAATGGAAGTTTTTTCATTTCGACCAAGAAGGGGGGACGGCCGATTTCAACCCTTTTCAACAGCAGAAGGCAATTTTCTTTCTCTTGACGGCAGTAAACCAATGACTGGCCCCATTGATATGGGTAGCCACCAAATTCAAAATTTGGCCTTACCCACCGGTCCGCTTGATGCGATAAATGAGGAGTTTGTTTCGGCGACGTTTGCACGGCTGGATGGAAGCGTTCAACTGACAGGATACCTTGACATGGGCCGCAACCTTGTTACAAACATGATTTACCCTGTAAACATCCTTGACGCCACAAACAAAAGCTACGTCGACTCACAAATTGCAAGCTTTTTGAAACGGGACGGAATCGACCCTGCGGAGGGTAATTTAAACATGGCCGGGTACGCCATCGAAGATTTGAAAGACGCCGATAAAAGCACCCCGCTGAAAATGCCGTCAACAAAAAATATGTGGACCATGGTTTGCAAACCAAACTCGATGCTATTGCACAAAAAGACCTGAACATGAACAACAATGCCATTATTAATCTTGCTCCACCCGTCAACGCAGACGATGTGGCGACAAAAAGATATGCCGACGAGTATTTTCTTCGACGAGATGGTTCGACTGCAATGTTTGGCGATTTGTTAATGACCAGCCACAAAATTGAAGATGTTGGGGCGCCGACCGCCGACAAAGATGTCGCCAACAAAGTTTATGTTGACCAAGCCCCTTTTCTCAAACTTGCCGGCGGGAAAATGGCGGGCGACATTGACATGCACAACAACACACTCGCAAACTTGAAGATCCTGTGGCTCCAAGCAGTGGGGCAACCACAAAATATGTCGACGCAACCCATGTGGACGCCTCCGGCACGCGCCAAAGTTGGGCGGAAATTTAAATCTTAACAACAATACGGTTTATAATGGTAATCAACCTTTGTTCAAAGTACATAATGGATTTTTACAAAATTTGTCAATTTCACGCTCTTTTAGTGCTCCTTTTTTCATAAATAGCCAAATAATGGAACGTTCAGTAAAGGGGGTTTCAACTATTTTTCGTTTTTTAACCAGTGAAGGGGGGGGCACTTTCCAATGCTTTAAATATACAACATTTTGGTATTTTAATTGGAATGAAACTTTATTTTATTGAAACCTCAAAAGGAACCCAACAATTTTTCATTTACAAAGGCAGAGGTGGACTGCACACTATTCATCGGGTTACTTACACTTCTTCACCAACAGAAAACAATTACTATGAAATTTTTGAAAAACTAAATTTTTCAAAATTTGAAAACTATATCATGTCATTTTCTTTACAAGGAGAAGCCACAAAAGTTTATATTGAATTAAAATTCATTACATAAAATATGCGCTTTCGAAAACCAACTTATGCGCCGCCAATTAACATTTTTGACTTTAACCATATCGAACCAACCCTTCACAAAGATGTGGTTGCAATGTTAAAACGTCTTTACGTTTTTTACCACAAAAAACACTGGGGTACCAAAAGCTTGCCCGTTCATTTCACCACAAAAACCTTTTTTGCAACGTAGTTGCGGGTAAAGCCGTTCTTGCTGGCGCTGTTGCTGGTGGGGCCACTCTCTACCCGCTGTTATTGGTAGTTTAACCGCCTTCGGTGTTGTTGTCAAAATCGTCGCAACTGCGAAAAAATACGACAAAAAGGTGGAAAAAGCAAACTTTGCCCGGGTTGAGTATAAAAAAATATTAGATGAAATCCGGTTTTATCTTCGGGGTGAACCTTTTAATTCAACCGAGTTTCTTGATAAACTAAAAATGATTGACAACTTCATTTCTGACCATTGTATGGAAATCCCCGAAAAACTCCAAAGAAAATACGCCAAACGTTTTATTGCTGAGTAACGTTCTCCCACCATTCATCAAACCTTTCTTTCGCCCGAAGCCGCGTCTTGGGGTGAATGTTTTTGACTTCAGGGTAAAGTTTTGCAAGAATTTTTTTTTGTTGAGGCCAAACCTTGTTTGAAGATTTTAAAAAATAGTCAAAAAGAAAACACATATAGTTAACCGATTTGGGATAAATGTGTTTTCTGAAGTCATGAACCACATGCGCCAAAAATTTCCACCTATGTGGGTCGTAGTTATCAACAGTTATTTCGTGTTTTTGAAGAACTTTGCGCAGGTTGATGAATGAAACTGGGTGAACTACCCAACCTATTTCTTGTCTTGTTTGAACTGGAATGCCAAGTTCTTTAACACGCGCGCATGTTTTGCAAATGTATTCCCAATTTTTTTGGTATTTTTCCATTTGCGTTCCACAACATTTTGCCATCTTTCTGTGGTTTTATATATGCAAATGAATATACACCTTTCAAAAATTTATTATAGTCCGCAAGGTTATTGGAGAGGGTTTGCCGCGGCGAAAAAACTGGCCCAAGCAGCAAAGGTTTCGGAAGCCACCACCAAACAATGGCTGCAAAGGCAAGCGCTTTGGCAGGTCTTTCTTCCAGCCCCACGCCATATTCCCCGACCAAAGTTTGACATTCCAACCCCCAATGCGGCACATCAAGCTGATTTGCTTTTTATGCCCCACGACAAAGTGGGACGTAAAACTTACAAATACGCGTTGACTGTTGTTGATGTGGCCAGCCGATTCAAAGCGGCTGAGCCTTTGGCCACAAAAAATTCCGACGAAGTGGCGCAAGCCTTTCAAAAGATTTACAAACGTGGACCGCTTCGATGGCCAAAGCTGCTTCAGGTGGACCCGGGGGCGCGAATTTATGGGCGCGGTCACCAGGGAAATGGAAAAAATGGAACTATTCGCCGCGGGCATGTGGAGGTTCATCGCGACCAGGCGATTGTGGAGCGCTTTAATCGTACTCTAGCAGAGCGCCTGTTTCGGCAGCAATACGCGGTTGAAATGCGGTTGGCAGAAGGGGAACGGGCGGTTAAATGGGTGGCGCGGCTTCCCAGGGTTGTTGCCGCAATAAATAACCAAACTACTCGGCTGACTGGTTTAAAGCCCACGGTCGCAATACAAAAACAATCTGTCTTTGCTCGCCCTACAACTTTTTATTCCAGACCTGTTGGAAGAAACGAAAAAATTCTTCTCGCAAGAACAGAAGTGCGCTATCTATACCAACCCGGCGAGTTGGAAGAAGGCGCACGCCGAGCAACAGATCCAGTCTGGTCGCTGAAAGTTTTTGAGGTTGCGCGGGTTATGATTAAAAAGCTGGTCAACCGGTGATGTATTGGATTGCCGACCCTGAAATGGGAAGCGAACCGAAACGCAGCTTTGTGCGGGAAGAGTTGATGGTTGTTCCACCAAATACCGAGCTCCCTCCTGCTAAGCCCGCTTAACGTTATTTTTTACCCAGCTTCTTCTCAGATAATAGCTGGTGGGGACAATTTCGTGGTATGTTTTATAGTAGCTTTTCACCTGCAAATCAAATTTGTGGTTTTTTCCGGTTTGCAAACATTGCAAACAGGCGCCGTTGAATTCTGGGCACTTTGTGCTCACAACAATTTTCACAATGATTCCTTCCCACACTGGTATCATTTTTCTGGCGCTCTGCATATTTAATTGGCTCGCTAATTTTTTTTATATATGGCAGCCCGCCAATTGAAGAAAGAAGAGAGTTGTCAAATGGAACCTTTGGTTGTTCGTTTATGTGAGGCCCTTGACAGGCATTTTAAAGAAGCCACGCCTTGTGGAAATGGTGCTTGGAACCCCGAAACGGTAAAAAACAAAATAAAGGGTTTAATCGAAACACATACAAACCCTAACCCATATCTTGCAACTATTCCAAGTGATTATTGTTATAAATTCAAGAAAGCATTGGCGGATGTAACCCGTTCGGAAAAAGACAAACTATACGATCTGTTACACTTTATTGGTGGAGAAAAGCTTCTTGATGAAGAACACATTGCTAAAACACTAGATTTTTTGCACCGTTGTAGCCCGTATTAACCTTTCCACATCACAGGTGATATTCAATTGGTTCAGTGTGAATACCATCCGGCAACACCCACCTTTTGTCGTAAAATGCACTCATACCCAGCTTTTGTTGTGTGTATGTAACCATTCTTCCCTCTCGCATTCGAAACCCCTTGTTTGTCGCCATGTCTTTGTGCCCATTAAGTGCGCCCTTGAACCGTTCCCATCGGATGTTGTTCTGCCTTTGATTCATTCCTTTTGTGCTAAACTTGCTTTTCTCCCTTCTTTGTCAACATAATAACATTTTGAGCAAAGGGCAATCATTCGACTGCCTTCACACTCCAGTTTGAATAACCCTGGGGTGCGACCGCTCCACTTGTCCCAAGCAAGCCACTGGGTTTTTTCTGCCTCAAACTGCGCTTTTAACTCAGGTTTGACTGCGTCCGCAAGGGCGTTTGCCGACAGGGCCATGTAGCAGCTGTCTGTGTCCATTTGGATTAACTCGAAGTCGCTGCGATCAACATACTTGTCGAGAAAGTCATAGTAAAACTCCAACATCCTCAATTTCGCTAACTGATAAACCGCAATCCCAACTTGAAATGGTCTTTCAATTGTAATCTTTTTCTTTCGGCTCTCAATCTGGTATGCATCGCCAATCCCATCCAAATCCACAAAGAACGCGCTTCGCAACTCTTTGTCAACAACATTTTCACTCATTGTGAAACAGGTGTTTGTGTAACGTTCAACGGCCTCAATCATCTTTCCATAAGCGCTATTTCCCAGCAGTTTAAACACATCCGCCAGTGGCGCCTTGCTTTTGTCGTCCGGCGTCCGTCCGGCGGGTCTCGGTTACTTGCTCCACAAACCAGGTGAAAATCTTTTTGGGTTGGTAATCAATTGTCCGGTGAATGGCGGTAATCATCAACCCGTGGTTAATGTACCAACGAAGCATCGGAGCATACACCAACATTTTTTCGGCCTTTAGCGCGCCCACCAATTTTCTTCCATCGCCTCTGTTTCTGCCTGTCTTTTTCAAGTATTCCATCATATGCTCTGGCACAGCTTGCTCTGGCACTTGCTTGTTAATAAAAAGCGGACACATTTCTTCAAACTTGGGGCGCAGGGCTTCAGGCACTTCAATGTCTACTTCCGCAAAACCAAACCATTTTCCCTGTTTCAAACACTGTATAAACCTTGGCACCATAATGGCTTTCTTTTCTTCTGGAATGTGAATCACGGTTTCTTTCCCACACGGCATGTGTTGAAGCATTTTTGACAGGTACAAGGCATTGGCATCGTAACCCAGAATTTTTTTTGCATGGTTTGCCTGTGTTTCTTATTTTGGTTTTTCCAGCTTCGTGGTATCTTGTAAATACCAAACTTGGTCCGCCAACTACTGCTTTTTTCAACATGTCGTATGCTTCTTTACAGGGGCTCCAGATCTCAGCGCCGCGCTCAACCGCTCCCCGCAACAGATAGTGCGTGCTGACTCCTGGAATGCTAACTGCGTCTTTCAGAAGGTCAATCCCCTTTTCAGTGTAAAAGCTTCGCATTTTGGTTAGTTCTTCAAGCCCAGGCTCAACGTCAAGATTGTTGTAATACCGCAGCCAGTCCGCAAAGGTTTTCATTCCTTGTTTTGAAATGTTTTAACGCAACTTTTCCATTCTTCTGGCGTCAGCACCCACTCGTTTTTTAATGTGGAAAACCACTCCTTGTGTTCTGGCAAACCTGGGTAATCGAGCTTTTCCGGGCTGTCAAACCATTCATAGGGGAACCACGATTTGGTGCTTTCACAACCATATACCTTTACCCATTTGTCATAGCTGGTTCCTGGGCCAAGGTAGTTGATGATGTCCAGCATTCGGAAGCCGGGTGGAAGCATATACATAATCTTGTTTGCCGCTTTGGCTACTCTCACAGTTTCCATGTCAGTCAACACATCAACCAAATACTCTTTTACAAGATTTAAATCATAGCGCCCTGAGTTAAACCCCACAACGGGAATTTCGTTGCACCAGTTAAAAATGTGGGCTCTTTGTTTTTTGGGGAGAAGATGGATTGTGTCTGGGATAAATATTTGGGTTGTCTTTCTGATTTCTTCCCCTCGCCTTTGCAGCTCTTCCCAAAACTTGCGAAGCAGCTCTTTGGGGTCTCTGTCGCAGATATGTGTTGGGGTGGGGTTCAGTGTGTCGCCCATCGAGAAACAAATGGGTTTGTGCTCGTTTTGTATTGTCAGGGTTGAGGTGGGATCCTTTCTTGCGGTTTTGTCACCGTATGCTTCAAAGTAAAACAGGATTGCATGTGGAAAGGTTTGTGTGAATACTGGCGGAAGGGGTTCAAAGGTTTTTTCCACTTGACAGGCTCATACTTCAACCACATGAAATTTTTCAGCTTTCAACTTTGCAATTTTTCTTTGTGTTTGTTGAAATGCTTCTTCCGCGGTTAAATCAATTCTTGTTTTCCCATGAAATTTGGTTGCAATAATCTCATTTCTGTTTTGACAACAACGGGGGCAGCCGTGCCAATGACACCCTTGATATTCAAATACTGTCATGCTTGGAGGATGAAATCCATCAACAGGATAGCCTGATACCCACATTTCATCCCATGGCCACACTGTGCGTGGTGAATGCTAATTCCTCTTTTCTTTGCTTCTTTTTCAAGCCACCGGATGGATTCGGGGGATGCGTTGTTTTTGGGGAAGAAGGCTTCTTCAAACTTTGTTCTTGGTTTGGTAGTTGGTTTGTTTGGGCAGTGATTCACTGTTTCTCCTTTCGAACATATTACAATATGACGTTGTAAATTACATGCTTTTGTGAACCTTCATTGACAGTGTGAACAAATGTAAGCAGCGCCCAACCCCTCTATGTTGTTTTTTATCAAAAAGGCATGACCTTCGTAAACACCAATTTTAATAATTTTTGGTGCTCTCAGATTGGGGGTTTTCAAAAGTTTCCAAATAATTTCTTCGTTTTGCCTTTCTGGAGCAAACACTCTAAAAGCAATCCATTCTGAAAGGGGTTTGTTGTGGTTGAAATGGTTTTCAGCTTTTTCAAGCTCATCAAGAGATGTTTGGGGGCAGTCCCTTGGGGGTTTTTCAAGTTGAAGAAAACTTTGTGCAAGCTCTCTTACCTTTTGTGTACATCTTTGGGGGTTTGCTCCTTGAAAAACGGCCATGCAACGCCAAAGGCAAAGATTATCTTGATATGAATCTAAGCTAACAATACCATGTCGCCCCTGTGTCAATCAAACAACCAATTTGGAAGAGGTCCTGTTCCAACCAAAGCTGGTCTAGTAAATATAAGTTTCACCAAAACATCTTCAAACATGTCAAACACCCATTTAGTACTTGGCCTACCCACTACTTCTTCCAATCTTCGGGCTTCTCTTTCTTTCAAAAAATCCCTTGCTTGCGCTCTATTATTAATCCAACGGGAATCTTCTTGTTTATTATGGTGAAATAATATCAAGGATCCGTCTTCAATGTTGCGCAACCAGTAGGAATAAGCATAACGAATGTAAAAATGATGCTCGTGCGGTTTCGTTGATTTTGTTCATAAAGAAATTTGTTTGATTTTCCTCTGGATTTTCAAACACCCTCCATTCAATAAAACGCCGGCCTCTCCTCTCTCCGTTTCTCTGGTGAATACCTTCTCTTCCTCTGTTCTGTCTTTCAAAAACAAAGTCTTCAAAAAGTTTGTCAGGGTTTCTCAAAATGTTTACAAACCTGTTCTGAGGTGTGGCACGCCCGGTTCGGGGTGGGGCAACTGGAGGGTTTTTCCTTCTTCGTGGTGCGGGAACTGGTCGCTCACCTGCCATTACACCGCGCTCGCCGTTGCATGTTCAATTGCCGGGCGCCATATATTTGCGCGGAAATTTTCCACAAAAAATAATTAATTGCTTGCACGCTTTGGCCTTATCCACCAGTCAACCTTCCTATATGCTGACCCTTTTTCCTCGTCGCTTCGCTCCTCGGCGCTTACGAGTAGTATGTAAGGAGTCAGTCCAACAATCACCGAAATAAGTGTTAATCCCTCCTCGCTTCGCTCGTCGGGATTAACACTTTGGAGGTGTTGTTGGACTGACTCCTTACATACTACTACGCTAAATCAGGGACCGCACAGAGGGAGGGGGTGGAGGAGCCTTAGACCCCCTCCCCCAACTTTAAAAAAAAAATACATTAAAAAAAATATTTTTACAAAAATAACGGAGCCAAAAATAGCAAAAAATCGTTTATTCGAAAGTGACCAGAGTTACTGGCAAAGACAAACACGCAGATAAATAGACAGAAAGAAGTATTAGTCGTTACAATTATGAAATACGAGCTTCAGATCATTTTATGATGTAGTTTTACTGAAAAGTAAAAGCTATCCCTCCATGACAGGACCGATGTTACCAAGGAGAACTCGCGCGCCGAGAAGAATTGAAATTGGCACTGGAGAGCCAACATATCCTGTGACCGCACAAGACTATTACAGACGAATATAGTTTGAAGCTTTGATACGTATGCGAAGATTGAGTCTCTCTTAATTAAGACCCTCAATTGGCAGGACAAATCCGAAGAGCTAAAGTTTATAAAAAAAACTGTATAACGATGATGTTAATATTTCAATGTTAACTTTTACAAGTGCTGCTGAAGGATGGTGATTATTCGTGTTTTGACGACATCATAGTAAAAATCAAAGAGCTACCCAACTCAGAACGGGAAATGATAAATAATGGTAATTGAACTGAGTGGAGTGCAATTTGGTCTGAAATCATACGCGTGATTCAAAATCGAACAAGCCGCAGCGCGAGTTCGATTTGAAATGACAAGTATGATTTCAGACCAAAATTGCATTACACGAAGTTCAATTACCACTTTCTTACAGCCATTTCGAAATCACAGTTTTTTTTTGTTAATATTAATATTTGCTTATCCATGAAATTTGATAGGTTAGTATTATTTCACTCTCATTTTGATCGGTTACAGAAAGGATGCGATTTAGAGTAAAAAATAATGCGATTTGGGAATAAATTGCACTGTTGAGATCCAATCAGATTGCAAGGATCACTAGTGATTTCAAAATGAATGTAATAAAAGAAGTTATCACGTTATGTGAGCTCATTGTCGTAAATCCGGCAACCGGTGAAGTCGGTGAAATATCCTTTTCGACTGCTCGGAGGCTAAAAACATGGCTCCGTTCAAGGATGAACCAGGAACGATTAAGTAACCTGACAGTTTTAAACATAAACAAAGAAAGAACTGACAGGCTCTCCACCATTGACATCGCAAAGAATTTACCGACCGCAACACAAACAGAAAGCGTAAATTTGGCACTTTTCAAGTAATGACGTGCAGTAACTTTAATATCATTCACTTAATTATTTTCAGTTACCGTTTTGTTAAATTTCAGAGCCGTGGAAATATTTTGAATGAATAATTAAACAGTTATTAACCTCGGCTTTTGTATGATATGAAGATATGCAGATCTCGGAGGGTGTTATCCTCCTCAAGCCTTCGGCTTTGGCGGATAACACCCTCCTCGACCTGCATAATTCTTCATATCATACTCAGCCTCGTCCAATAATTGCTAATTATACAGCGTTGAGTTCAAGGCAGCTCAAGCAAAATCGTTGGATTTCTGGCTTATTTATAGTAATTACAGGTTGATATCAGCAGTATAACAGTCTATGATTTTTCAATTTAGTGATGGTGAATTTTGAGACCCGAAGATGTGGAAAAAAATTAATAGTTTTATCGGTATAAAAGCATTCTCCGTAACTTTATGCCCCCCCCCCCCAAATTTCGTCCAAGCGTTCTTCTTTAGCCCCCCCCCCCCCCCCCAAGTGTCTCCCGATGGCGAGGACATAGCTTGAGTTGATCAATGTTTTGCCAGCGTGAAAAGTGACGCGCTCTTGCGAGAATAAGCTCCACTTATCGATAGTACTCATGCTTATCTATAGT
Organism: Pachyseris speciosa; assembly: GCA_016490735.1. Classification (NCBI taxonomy): domain Eukaryota; kingdom Metazoa; phylum Cnidaria; class Anthozoa; order Scleractinia; family Pachyseridae; genus Pachyseris; species Pachyseris speciosa. Next base: position 315,323 of record JAEMWC010000538.1, on the reverse strand, counting down.
ACGGCTGCAGTTGAGCAATGACATGCATGACTTTGACAGACATTATCCTTGCTACTGAAACCACATTGCCCGCCAACGATCTCTTGAAATGAACACGTTTCACCTTCCATAGAGTAAAAACATGATTTCCGCACTGTAGTGCAAACCCCTGACCGTGGGGATTGGTCGATTCGCGTCTTTGGCAAAGACGCACAAACACTATTTGCGCAACCTGGAATTCAGTTAAGTAGGAGTGCCGAGTCGAATGGGAAATCTGGATCTGAATTTCCGATCGAACACAAAATCCGAAACGGATTTCGCGACGGATTTTGTTAATAGGAATCTTTCCCCAACATGGATTTCAATTATCAAAATCCGTCGCGAAATCCGTTTTTGGATTTTGTGTTCGACTGCAGTGAAATCCGAAATATTCAGATTTTAAGATCTGAATCCAAAGTTGCCAATCAACTGTTCTCGACCCCAGGGCTGTTCTCGACTCCAGGACTAACATAAATAATGAAGAAACGAATAGTTATTAGGGTTTTTTCTCTGCGAGAATTTTGGGAAGCAACATCATAATAAGAATGCTGGTACACGTTGTGTTGATATGAAAATGAGACGCTTTTTTCAAAGGGCATTTTTTGCGTGAATTTACCCCTTGGGTATATTTCTTTTTTTTATTAATTTTTTTTGGGCTACTTTATTTTTAGGGATAGACCATTGGAAAAGCGATGGGAGGCTGTGTGAGGATTTTCGGAGACTCAAGGAGCACTTTTCATTTGAATGGAAAAACCGGGGAGAATTTTCTGTCTTTAAGAACGGAACAATTTTTCTCATTCAAAATAGAACTGGAATAGAGTGTTCTTTTTACACTGCGGGTGTACTCTTTAAGAAACTAGGTACTAACAAAACCAACACTAACAAAAACAACACTAAGTCGCACGTCGAAAGTCAAGGAGCATGGAACTAGTGGAACGCCGCAGATGTTACAGGATTTTAGGATCATTCCGTCAAAAACAAGAAAGAGGAATACCTCAGAAGGTATTCCTTATATGTTTTGAACAAATTGCGGTGGAAAAATCCGTTCCATCTGATTTACTAAGGGAACAACCGGGTTTTCGAAAGTGCCAAGGATTTCGCCCGGGGGTGTTTCAAAATCTGTCACGCAATCGACAATAACGTCCTACACAAAGTTCGGGTCTAATCAGCTCCATAATGACCTCTTATCAGCTCCAGTTCCAACACTAAAACAGATCTAAATGTGTCACAGATGTCTCAACAACTTACCCAGGCATATGGTTGATGAACTGCAGCGTTGCTTACGATCAGATATAATACTAGGCAAATTCGACGAAGGAGTTTCTGAAAGTTTTATATCAGATCTACAATAGTTTGGACAACAACTGAACCCGATTGCAGCCTCTATCGCTTTCATTCTGCCACTTCAAGACAACCCACGCTACTATTCGACGCTATTATACAATGGTAAGTCAAATTCATTCTTAAATGAAATATGGAATGAGAATATTAGTTAATATGGAGCGCTCATTTCAATGTAACCGATGCGACTAGTCAATGTAAACAAACACTCTGAGGTCAATTTGAGGTCATTTAGCGCAAAATTTCTTCAAATTGGTCGACTTATTCTGAAGCGCTCGCTCAAAAACCCAACCAAAATTTAATGTATCTTAAAACACTATATCTCGAGACTTCAAAACTAAAATTTGGGGTAATTCGGAGAATTCCCATAACCAGGCGCTCGATTTCAGTTTTGCCTATAATTTTTCGCATTCGTGAGCTCTTGTCAACTGGCCATTTAGAAAGCGGTTAACAAGCGTTGATTTTACACTTCATGTAGTGTACATCCGGGACTTCCCTAGCGCGGGAAGTCTGGGGTCATGTGACGAGTCGAAGTAGTGTTCCAGGAGTGTAGCGGGCGAACGAAGTAGTGCTCACGTTTGTCAAGACTATTAGCCTCGGTGGCGCATTAGCAATACTACATTGGTGACGAGGATGGTTCCAATGAGTGAAAAGGCCTTACCGCCGTTGGATTTGACCGGTCCTGCTTCACAAGTGGCGGAGCGATGGCGTAAATGGAAGCGTGCGTTTGAATACTTTGCCGAAGGAAAGGGCATCGATAATGTTCGTAAGAAGACCTCATTACTCTTACATTTTGCTGGTATGGATGTACAGGATATCTTTGAAGATTTACAAGATCCTGGTCCTATTCCGGAGAGTGGTGACAATGTTTACAAAATCGCTATTCGCAAATTGGATTCTTACTTTCGAGTAGAGGAGAACATTCCCTACGAGCGACATGTTTTTCGTCAACTTACACAAAGGGAAGGGGAGACCGCTGACCAATTCATAGTTCGGTTGCGAAAACAAGCACGACATTGTGATTTCGGGGCGGGTTTGAACGACCATTTGCGGGACCAGTTGATTGAGAAGCTGACGAATTTCGAGTTGAAAAGGAAGCTGTTGGAGCATAGAAATATTACGCTGGAAGAAGCCCTGAATAAAGCTCGTGCTTGGGAAGCAGCTGGCAGACAAGCGACCAACATGTCAACAAGCCTACGGTAAGTAGAAGGCGACGATGTCAATGCAGTTAGGGGAAGACAAGATCGGCAGGGCGAGAAGGGTAGGAAGTGCTACAATTGTGGGAGAGAAGGTCATTTAGCCAGGGATAGCAACTGTCCAGCAAAAGGAAGAAAATGTAGCAAGTGTGCAAGGTATGGTCATTTCGCTTTATGTTGTCGGAGAGAGGGTGATGGTTATAAAGCGAGAGATAAAACAAGTGAGCGAGAGAGAGTTTCTGGGACGTTCACGTCACAAGGAAATTTTGTGGGGGATCAAGAAGCATCTGATAATGAGGAGGACTGTGCTTTTGCATTCACCGTGTCTGAGAATCGGGAGGAAACATGTAATTCAACTAGTTGTAAAGAACCTGTGTTAGAAGTTAGTGTCAGTGGTGTTACTACACAGGTACTCATTGACTCCGGTTCAGTGAGCAATCTTATGAGGCTAGACGAGTACCGTGAACTTAAGGCGCGAGGCCTTAATGCAGAGATGGAGGAGTGTCATAAGCGGCTTTATGCATATGGTGGGGGAAAACTGGCGGTGATTGGTCATTTCTCAGCTGAGATTTCGGTGGGTGGTACGACAGTGAATTCACAATTTGTGGTGATTGAGAAAGGGAGGTGTCTGTTGGGTCATGCGACTTCAAAGGCTTTGGGTTTACTTCGGATTGGGCTGGGTGCAGATGTTGAGGGTGCGTGTAATGTGGATGGGGAGGATCTCGCCACAATTCTTCAGGCTAAGCATCCAAAGGTTTTTGATGGTGTGGGTAAGCTGAAGGACTACAAGTTGAAATTACATGTTGACCCGGAGGTGACACCGATTGCTCAAAAGCCACGGCGTGTTCCATTTGCACTGCGAGAGAAAGTAACTGCAAAGGTGGAAGAACTCATTGCTATGGACATAGTTGAACGGGTAGATGGGCCGACCTCGTGGGTGAGTCCAGTAGTAGTTGCGCCCAAAGCTTCGGGGGATATCAGGCTTTTTGTGGACATGCGTAAAGCAAATCAGGCTATTATCCGGGAGCGGATACCCATCCCAACTGTTGACGAAGTGTTGGAAAATCTTAACGGTGGTAGAGTGTTTTCAAAATTAGATCTTCGCCTAGGATTTCATCAGATCGAGTTGGATGAGGAATCAAGAGACATAACCACGTTTGCCACACATGAGGGGTTGTTCAGGTACAAGCGACTAAGGTTTGGAGTAAACTCTGCCCCTGAGAAATATCAGCAGATAATCAGACAAGTGGTCTCAGACATTGGTGGTGTCCAGAATATTGCAGATGACCTGATAGTACATGGTGAGAACAATGAGGAGCATGACAGGAATCTATATAGATTGATACAGAGATTAGCAGAGAAGAACCTCACCCTCAACCTTGAAAAATGCCAATTCAGAATGGACAGGGTAGTCTTTATGGGGCTGTTAGTGTCAAAGTATGGCGTCGGCCCAACCGAAGAGAAGGTACGTGCAGTGCTGGAGGCAAACCGCCCATCTACTCCAACGGAAGTGAGAAGCTTCCTTGGTATGGTTGGCTTTAGTGCAAGATTTATTCCTAATCTTGCAACTGTCGCCGAGCCTCTACGAGCCATTTCCAGGAAGGGAGTACCCTTTGTTTGGAGCAGTGAGCAGGAGACATCCTTTCAGGAACTGAAAAAGCAATTAGCTAGTGCGCCTGTGCTAGCTTATTTTGACAAAGATGCACACACGCGAGTGATAGCCGATGCAAGCCCCGTGGGGTTAGGCGCTGTTCTGGTCCAGGACAAGAATGGAGAGAGCCGAGTCGTTTGTTACGCCAGCAGAAGCCTCAGCAGTGTCGAAAGGAGGTACAGCCAAACTGAAAAGGAGGCACTAGCTCTCGTGTGGGCCTGTGAACGTTTTAACCTTTACCTGCTTGGGCTACCAACCTTCGATTTAGTCACGGACCACGAAGCATTGAAAGTGATCTACTCAAGAGGATCCAAACCATCTGCACGCATCGAGCGCTGGGTGCTACGACTGCAACCGTACAATTACAACGTATGCTGTGTCAAGTCCCAAGACAACATTGCAGATGCCCTATCACGTCTGACGAAGATCCCCGCTTCAGAGAAATATCGATATGATGATGAGCACGTTCGAATGGTTGCTCTCAGTGCCGTACCTATAGCCCTAAAGATTCAAGAGATTGAGAGTGCCTCAGCTGAGGATGAGGATTTGCAAGCAGTGCGAAGTTGTCTTATAAGTGGGAACTGGGAGACAGCTCCAAAGCCATATGTGTGGGTGCGTAACGAACTTACCTATATTCCATCCTGCGTGGAACTAGAATCGTGATTCCTAACACTTTGAGGAAGAGGGTCTTAGAACTTGCACATGAGGGACACCAGGGGGTGGTGAAGATGAAGGAGCGCCTGAGATCTAAGGTGTGGTGGCCAGGTGTTGATAAAGATGCAGAACGAAAGTGCCGAGAGTGTTATGGGTGCCAGCTTGTGACAAAGGCGACAGTACCTCCACCAGTGAAGACAACCAGGATGCCTGAGAGACCGTGGCAGGACCTAGCGTTGGACCTACTGGGCCCTATGCCAACAGGAGAGTCTTTGCTGGTCCTAGTGGATTATTTTAGCCGATGGGTGGAGGTTGACGACATTAAGTCCACCAGTTCAGAAGCGATAATTAAGTGTTTAGACAGACAGTTCTCTAGATATGGAGTACCGAGTACCTTGAGATCAGACAACGGACCCAACCTTGTGTCTGCTGAAATGGAGGAGTATCTGGATGAGATGGGCATTAAGCACAGGCTGACCACCCCACTATGGCCGAGAGCAAATGGAGAGGTTGAACGGCAAAATCGTTCTCTTTTGAAAGCAATGAGAGTTGCACATGCTGAGGGAAGAGACTGGAGGTTGGAGTTGAACAAGTTCCTCCTGGCATACCGCTCCACCCCGCACACAACTACCGGCAGGAGTCCCGCTGAGTTACTTTATGGGAGGAAAATGTCTACTAAATTGCCAGAGGTTGCTGATTTGGAGGAGTCTGAAGAGCTGGGATATCAGCAAACCAGAGATCGTGATGCGGAAAAGAAGCAGATAGGTGCAGATTATGCTGACAAGAGACACCATGCAGCAGAGAAGTGTGTACAGGAGGGAGACCTTGTGTTGCTGGAGAAGAGGAAGGAGAATAAGCTGTCTTCACACTATGAAAAAGAGCCATACCAAGTAACGGCTCGCTATGGGGATCAGGTCCAGCTGAAGTCACCCAAGGCGCAGAGTACAGGCGTAATGTTCAACATGTCAAGCGATTTGTGATTCCGGACAGAGAGCCTCAGGAGCAGCAGCCTGCAGGTCCTGTAGCAGTACCTAATGAGCACGCATTAGGACAAGAAACCACACCCAGTTTGGAGACAGGAGGAGGGGCTAGTCCAGCTGATGGTCCAAATCAGGAGTAGCTGTTACCAAGGAGATCAGGGCGAGTGACCCGACCCCCCGAGAGACTTAGTGACTATGTTACCACCTGAGGGGGACAGTTACTTTGCTATGACAGTGGCAGCTTTGATAAGGCTGTGCCTACGGAAGTGTTAATTTGTATCAGTTGTACCTTTAAAAGACACTGTTGACATTTTCATGTTACTTAGTAGTAGTGAGACTTTGCAAGGGAAGAGAGGGAGGGATGTAGTGTACATCCGGGACTTCCCCAGCGCGGGAAGTCTGGGGTCATGTGACGAGTCGAAGTAGTGTTCCAGGAGTGTAGCGGGCGAACGAAGTAGTGCTCACGTTTGTCAAGACTATTAGCCTCGGTGGCGCATTAGCAATACTACACTTCAGAATCGGAAATCTGTCGTAAATAGGATGCTAGATGTCCATTTTATAGAAATTAAGTGTTAGATTGCCGATAGGTTGACATGTTTGGTTACGCGAAGCAGTTATTTCGGCCGGTCTATTTCCCCTTGTGAGGCGGCTAATTTCAGGCGTCAGACGGGCGAAATCGAAAATCCCAGGAGGTTTGTAAACTCGTCAGTACCTCTCTATAGACTTAAAATGAGGGTAGGTTAGGTTTTCGACTGTGGCCGCCTTTTGCTCGATTTTCCTGTGCACTTGCTCTTAAGTTTCAAGACGAAATCAAGCATATTACTAAACACTATCAATCGCCGTCGAACGATGGCCGCAAATGGCCTTGCTTCCAGAGATAGTTTTAAAAGTTTGGGACCTCGTTGAACATTCTAGTCTACAGAGCGAAAAAGTGTATTCCTTTATCGGCGAAAATATGCAAAAACCCTTGTACGTTTTCAGTATTTCTAAAGTTATGGCCGTTTGCGTCAACACATCCACTTTGACACCTACAACAAAATCGACATATCTCGGGCAGATTTTATCATAAGTACGGCTTACCTGCTTCCCAGCTGGGGTTTATTTCCACCTTCAACCATTTCCCAAGACTTTCAATCACTGAATCGAACGGCAGTTCCAGTAGATGGGTAGTTATTGCTTTCGAAACGTGAAAATTAAACGCCTTTTATCGAGTTTCTTGTAGCAAACCTGAAGCTCGATTCCACGGCTACAGTTTGTGATAATATTCCATTGAAACATCTTTTCAGAGCTGGGCTTTTTTTCATGAATCAGTCAATTAACTATCCAAATCTTGTACTAAGGAGAAAACCTGGATTTGAAGGCTTTGAAGAAACTGTCGGAGCAATTTAGATCGTCGGAACACGAAGGGTTTATGCAGGAGTCATTGTACCCCCCCCCCCCCCCTTATTATACTCGCACCTGTCAAACACTGAATTGTAGAAAAATAATTTTTCAACCATTCAACTACAGAAAGCCAAAAAGCACTTGAAACTGGACAATGTATAAATAGATGCTCGAGGGATTCCTCTGATATTTGACAAAAAGTACACAAAGGTGAACTGACTATTCCTATTTTATAGTTAACAATTATCCACCGAAGTGGAGGTGAATAGTAGTGGATATTTACCGAGCGGCGAAGCGGCGAGGTAAATATCCACCACTTTCACCGACACTGAGGTGAACAATTGTTTTAGGATATACCACACAAGCTGAATAATTAACGGACCAAAACATTACTTTATGTGTGACAATATCCCGACAAGCGGTCGGAAATTGTGAAATTTCTCGCGCCGGCTGCTCGGAGGTGAATAGTACTTGCTAATCACCTCCGAGTTAACCATTCAGAGCGCGCTAAAAGCACTATTCACTTGTGTGGTATATACTAAAGGGCTTTATTTACTTGAAAAAGTCATTAATAATTCATAAGACTAACGACCAATCTACGCGTAGTATTTGAGTCACATGTATACCTCTCTAAACCCCAATAAAAATCATTAATTTTCATAAAAGTGTCCTGCTCCGCTAATTAGTATGCATTAAGTTTGATAAAGTTCTCTACTGATTAACATTACAAACACGACAAACACAATCTATTGTTTCATTTCACAAGTAACATAAAATATGAGCTGGAGACCTTTATGGGCTTTAAAACGGCTCGCCTGCGGCTCGCCGTTTTAAATGCCCATAAAGGTTTCCGGCTCATATTTTATGCATTACATAAAGGATTCTATTTAAAACCTTATACTGAAATTCTCTTATCTTTGAGTCTGGTAAAGCACTTCTAGGGAGGGCTAGAAGATAAATGTCTTTCTAAGATAAGTCATGTAATGGAAATAAAAGTTCGTATTTAGATATTGAAATCGGGGGTTTCTCAATTTTCTAGATTAGTTGCCAATATAAGTTTCTGGAACAAGAGGGAAATATAGAGTCTTGCGGTTCGTGGGCCTCGGGCAAAGTGCTTGTCATGTCCCTTAAAAGGTTCTTCCACTCCGATGGAATAGATTCAAAGACACTCATAAGGACATAATACTCCGCACCGGTTACGTTTTGATTTTGTAATGTCCTCCATGATTTCATTCTACCAAAATCAGTCAAAATATCGCTTACAGTAAGAAATCCTTTCCTTAGAAGTTTGTTCCTAAACAAAGGTTGACCATTTATACACAAGAACTTGTTATTCTATATGATTTCATTTAGCACATCAGGTAGAGTGGTAACCGGTGATATCTTATAAAGCGCCCATTCAGTTACTGAGCATTCCTTGTAAGAGTCCTGGGCAAAACTCGTACATCGTAATTACATTTAGTTAAGAAAGCGCCCCCAAAGTCAGCAATATAGTTATCGAGAAACAATTTCCAGGTACTATTCAGGATCGTCGAGATATTTCTTCATGCAGATAATTCTTTGAGCCTTGGTAAGTGTTTCAATATGTGGCATATGCAATCCACCATCTTTATAGTCACTTATAAGTGTGAGGCGCTTTATTTTATCTTTTCCCGAATTCCAAATAAAATTAAAAAGAACAGTATTCACCTACTTCACAATCTCTTTTTTTAAAGGGATTAACTGATTTGATGGCGAGCATTAAAAATTTTACTTGGCTGGACAACTGTTTCCCGCATGTTTTACCTCAAGGTCAGTTTGTCTGATGGGTTCTGGCGTCTTAGACGAACGTTTTAGTGTTTTTAATTCGATTTGTCGCTATGTCTCTTTATCGACTGCCATTTTTTTGCCCCATCGGGCATTCTAGATTTAAATTCAGGTTGCAGCTTGCCTAAACTGCGTGAAAATTAATTTATCTTTCACGCCGAGATGTTCGTGATCAATGGGGACTTCACCGCTTTTGTTTCCTCTCGTGTTTTAATTCAGAGCTCAAAATGTTCCTCCTTTTGTCAAGCCGCATGGTCGACTGCATTTTCAACACAATATAAAGCGAAAGGACAGGATGAGAACGTACGAGTATTTTTCTTACTGCAAATTAGAAACTATTTCCGACAACAGGAGCTGCCGACAATAAATGTTTTCTTGTGGATATTTTATCACCATCCTCGCCGCATAATCAGCGAGTTTTATCAATAACGTTCAATGCTTTGCTGTTTTTTAAACCTTTGAACGAATTGTTCACGGTTTTAATGAAGAAATATGCAAGTTGAATTTGTAGCCATTTGCTTTGCCAAACCGGGAACAAGCGACAACTCGGCGCGATGAACCAGATCAAAAGCCCAATAACAATAATTGGCTCGATTTCAAAACAAAAACAAATGACCGCGTTGGATCAAGAGTGATAATGGGCTTTTAAAGCAAAACTATAATTATAGTGCTACTATGACGAAATTCACATCATTCCTACCTAAGCCATTTTAAAATATAAACAAGTAGTCTGTACGAGAAGGAGAATTCAGTTTACTATTTTCTAATGCCTCCTTTTGTTCCAGAGATATTCAAGTTTTCAAAATATTTAAATTACCAAGTGATAACGTCATACCATGACAACCGAATTTTGATCAAATATGACAAATCAAATATATGTGCTTCACAATGTGAACTTACCAGTATTGTTACCATGGCAGCATACTGAGTTCCAGTCCTCCCTAATTTTAAGGGCTTTGCTGGCCACCTTTAGAATTCTATTTTGATATTTGCCAATGGTGTCTCATTTTCATGATCCAGCAAGCATGTAAATATATGTTAGATCAGATCGCCGCCTTGTTCAATGCTTTTCGAGCTGAAAACCACTAAAATATTGAATATCAGGTTAGGGGGACTAGAAAAGAGTGAGTTGCCATGGGAACCGAACTTAAGAACTATCAGCCGATCAAGTTTCAATGGTCTCTGCTGCAAATTGACCGAGCTAGCTGTATTTGTATACTTGATAATATACTGGAAATAGTTTTCACTAAAGCTACCCCCTATTTTAATTTTTAAGTAGATAATTTTTAAGTAAATACTGATGACATTGTTGTTCATTTTTGTATTGTTGTTAGTGAAATAAAACAGTTCTGTAAATTTCATGTGGAAGAAGCATATTTCTCCAGTACATCAATGGCAGAAACAAAATTTGATTTAGTGCCATTGTTCAACAATTGAGGTTTTAAATGGCTGTTTTGTTTTGTTTTGTTTGCGCGGTTTTCGCCGGGTTTGTTTACGTATAGATCAAGTAATACGAAATTCCGTGAATTAAGACACACAGAAAAACAGGTAATAAGCTTTCCTGAATAAAAAAATATTCAGATAAGCCTGAGTTTATGCCTGAAAAGTAAACGCGTTCAATGTAATTTTTGCATAGAGTAAATCTACGCGAAGACGAAGCAAGCGAATACGAGGACAATTTACTTACATGGAACTGATCATGTTTTTCGCAAATTTCGTTGCAAGTTGCTTGGAATACAAAACAATCGGTGTATTTTATAAAGTACGATATAAATTCACTTTCAAACCTGTACTTTTTTGAAAGATAGACTCCCAGATGATTCGCAGTGAAAGCACACGTCTCTTTGCCACCATTTGCCCTCGAAGAGGCATTTCTTCGCTATGAATCGAACTAACCGATTTCCATTGTTTAAGCTGTCGAGTGTTCCTTGGCACTTGTTATTTTGATTTACTGTTTTAAAAAGCTGTTTTTTCCTTCTGAGAACGGCATTCTCGGCTACTAGCAGCCATTTTGATGTGAAAGCAAGAATGTTACCCGGCACAACCTTGCGCGCCTAGTTTCATCAAATCGGGAACGCTTCCCATACTACGACACATTTCTTACAGTTTTGAAATTCCTTGTATATATTTACGCGGGGACTCCTAAGAGTGTCTCCTCGGAGAGGCCAAAACCCTGCGGTGGCAATTAGTCGCGGTTACACACACCTTCTACCCGAGGAGTCCCCGTGGGTAATTGGCTTGGGTTGGGATCAGCTTGGGTTTCCGGTCAGGTTAGATATATCGGTTATATTACAAATAATTACCCGAAGTGAACTCTTGACCCAGAAGCATTTGGCGAGAAATTTAATTCTTCATGGATATCCACAACCGCGAAATGCACGGATTGATTGCAGTCATTCTTGTGCTTCTCATACAACGATGTGAAATTGACCTAGCAATCCACCATTTTGTTTTGAGAAGAATGCGCAGCAGGCGCTTGCGATTACGTTTTATTCATTCGCTCTAGCTACTATATTTATTTCACAGAGCTCGCCGTTTGTTAGTTGGTCTTCAGCCGAGACGTGTTTGGGTATTTCCTCGTCAGCAGAATTGGTTCCAGCAACTTTTGAACATCCGAGCACTCGATTTCTGGTGGAAAGAAAACTTTCGAGTTTCTCGAGCTACTTTTGGGTTTATCTGCCAGCGTGAAAGGCCGATAATGCAGAGACAAAGTACTAGAATGCGTGATGCTAATATGGTTAACAAGCGAGTGACGGCCAGTCTGTGGCGTTTGGCTACCGGCGATTGCTACCGCTCGTGTGGACTGATGATTGGATTAGCAAAACCCACAGTAGTTTAGTGTTGCCTCCAATTTGTTGCAGAAATTTGCCGTCTCCAGGAGGAATTCACAAAGTTCCTTTCTACGAGAGCGGAAATAGCTAGAAAAATTGAAGGTCTTTCCAAAACGGGCAAGGTTCCAAATGTTTTTACAGCGATTGATGGCAGTCACATCCCGATAAAGGCACCAAAAGAGAATCACGAGGACTATTTTAAGAGGAAACATTTTTACTGTTACCTAGTACAGGGAATTGTTGACTCTTCAGGGCTCATTTTACCTGTAGCCACTGGGTTCCCAGGGCGCCTTCTCGATTCACGAATGCTTCGACTAAGCGATGTGTATTGGGCCGCCGAAAACGAAGATATTCTTATGGAGCCTACCCTGGACTTTAGAAAGAACTGTACTTCGCCCTCTTATAGTGGGAGACTCGGCGTACCCCTTGAAAACCTGGCCTCTGCCAGTAATCAAGGATAACGTAGCCCTTACCCGCAACCAGAAAAAGTTCAACAAAGAACTTTCTAAGGCACGGATAGTTTCTGAGCATACAAATCATTCTAGCTTTTCTGTTTTTGTTTTGGTAATCAGTCCTTTCTATATAAAGCAAAGTACCAACTGATGGCCATACCCATCTGCAACATTTAAAATGTGATATCAACATCAGCAAATCTGGTAAATACTCAAAACATCAGAAATCAATCATACAAATTATTTTAGCTTCTACAGGGTTCTTCTTTTTATCTAAAGCAAAATACCTGATGACAACGTTTACTTTTAAAATGATGAAAATGTAAAATTAACATCTGATCAGCAATTCTTGTAAATACACAAAACACATTCATCTGCGTATTTCTTGTGACGCATCAGAAATTTAGTAAACTGAAATTAACATTGAACTAGAACATGTGTAGCTTGAGCTGTGTATATCAATGATAATAAAACTGGAATACGAAAAGAGTCACTTTTTAGCAGACAAAAT
>JAEMWC010000538.1:267500-295000 GCA_016490735.1 Pachyseris speciosa | reverse complement strand
GAGTTCCTGAGGTAGGGCGCAGTGTCGTCATTTAGTATTTTAAACATCAATATTGATTTGGCCCGGAGCCGCCCCACGTCAAGAGTGTCCCAAGAAAGGGTCTCGATTATTTCAGCGGAACGAATATCATAACTGGCACCAGTAAGAACTCTAGCAGCGCGAGATTGAAATATTTACTGGAACTGGCGTTCGATTCAGTGATTGAAGGTCTTGGGAAATGGCTGAAGGTGGAAAGCAGGTAAGCCGTACTTATGATAAAATCTGCCTGAGATATGTCGATTTTCTTGTAGGCGTCAAAGTCGAAACTGCTCGTACATGTGTTGATACAAACGGCCATAACTTAAGAAATACTGAAAACGTACAGAGGTTTTTGCATATTTTCGCCGATAAAGGACTACACATTTTGGCTCCGTAGACTAGAATGTTCAACGAGGTCCCAAACTTTTAAAACTAGCTCTTGAAGCAAGGCCATTTCCGGCCATGATCGTTCGACAGGGATTGATAGTGTTTAGTAATATGCTTGATTTCGTCTTGAAACTTAAATCAATAAAAAATCTGTTAGTCTCTCGGAATTGACGTTGATGATGCGCATCAAATATTTTACAGCGCCACGAAACTGACCGGGCGAAATATTTTATGGCTCCTAACTCCAACGAAAAACCGTTTCGATTCAAACCAAATCTATTTTTATTCTAAACTTGGTAAAGTCTTTCAGTTACCAGAGTTTCAGGCGAAATTATTTTTGATGCGAAATTGAGTGGGTGGTTTTTACAGACAGTGTCTTAATTCTTTCACGAAAATGCATCTGGGTGGGCATCAAAGAAAATAAGCAAACCTGGAGGACCAAATACTGATAAGCGTTTTAGATAGTATCCAATCTTTCTATTGCATTATTTTCAAGCGTGCAGCAGTTTTGGATCATATGTGTCTGTAAAATACTCTAGGAACCTTAATCAGTTCACTAGGCCATTTAATACCAAAACATTTGCCTCGAGGATCCAATCTCCGTATGTTTTTTAATCAACCTCTTTCTTAGGGCTTTAAAAGCCCTGGGAACGAGGTTGTTTTAGAATAATTAATTACCAACCCAGAAATTTCCTTACAGTAAATAAAGAGGTTTAATAAATTGAATCAGCTTTTGCGGCATTTAAAACCAGCATTTCAACAAAACACGATAATTGAAAGTGAAACTTAAAAACTAGTTTTTGGGATTGAAAAAATTGAAAAAACAAAACAAGACCTATAAGGCAGTTAATTACTTTTCATTGAATTATTTGTTAAAAAAAAAACTTGAAAAGCGTCCGGGAAATCTAAATCTTAAAATAAGACTAAATAAATAACAGACATGTTAAACAGTTAAAGTAAAAGACCAAAGTTAGACGCAATCTTAGTTTCCTCACCATTAATGATCATTTTAATTATTCTCTCGTCAGTTCCATCATTGTTACTTGCCCGACATCTGTAGATACCGTCCTCGCTTACTTGGATGCTTGCATAGTTTTTCCCATTTGCCACGTCTGTTGATTCCCTTTTCACCGTTATGTTTATAGGAGGAATTCCAATGGCTGAACACCAAAGTTTGTATCTTACCGGGAGCGCAATCAAAGAGCCTGTCCACGGCAAAACTACCTTCGGGGAAGCTAAAAAACGATAAAAGATAAAACATCTCATGATCAAAGCACTGAACAGTTAATTCACAAACACGTGCCTCTTAGGATAATGTACAAAACACAAAAAGCGGTGAGAAACATGATAAAGAATACATTTTTATAGCATTGCGTTGTTAATATGCCGTGTTCATCGCTGTTTTTTGTTATTGCTAATTAGTGAACACAATAACGACGAAAATAAAATGAAAAAACAAATCTCTGAGCAAATACGATAGAGAATCCTTCCTAAATTACTTGAGCATGTTGCGAAACAAAAAGCAAATCCTGATTAGCCGGACGTTAGAAAGGGGAGGGAAGATGTGTATTCTCTCCACGAGTTTCATAAAGGCGCTCGATTCCCCTAGCTCTCCCTCTCCTTTTTCCTCCACAGAGACTTACTACTGATGTATAAACATAACTAGTTCTTCAAAATGACGATCTATTATAAATTAAAAATAAATGAAGTCTACCATTATATCTACAGAGAGCTCGCATAACAAAATAAAGCTATTTAGAACCTTGACAAAACAGCTCATCATTGATGTTTTTGTTTTGCATAAATAATTAACAATTATTCCACGAGGGCGTGCTGGATATGAAGTGATAAATAATCAACAAAGCGCGTAGCACCGAGTTTGTTGTAACCATTTCATATCCAGCAAGACCAAGTAGAATACAGATCTACAGATGTCGGGCAAAACTCTGCAACGCATAATTGACAATCTTAACAAAAAAAGCGAAACTGAAGGAACCCAGAGAAAGAGAAAACCAAAAAAGGAAATATTTGGCCACCACATGACTAATGAAAAACGGTGTGAAAACATTTGGTTGTGTTCCAACGTTTCTGGGCAAAATTGAATGAATTCCATGAAAGAGGGTCTAGATGGGGTTACCTGACAACTGACAAATGGCCAAAAAGACAACTGACAACTTGTCTGTACATTTTTTAGGAAGGCCACTGCCAACCTTTTTGAAAATTTCAGTTTCACCAACTTTTGAATCCAATGATACAATTGTTGTCTCATTTCCGGGTTTTTTACTGAAACCAATATGGCCTTATTTTGCAAAATCCAATCGGGGAAACCCATTTTTCATGAAAGTTCTTGCTCTTTCAAGAAGAGCTGGTTTGTCATCTTGATTAGTAAAACCCTCGAGTAAAGGAATGCCGTAGCCGCCAAAAGAAGTCTCATCATAAGATGTGTCCGGCAGCCCACTCGTTTCGTGCAAATGCGTTCGCATCTGAATTTCTTCGCCACCATGATATGGCGTGGATGCAGCGTCTCGTTGAAAGGGCTGTGTTCTATTGATTTCCCTCTCATCACCGTCATCATCTTTCTCATCCAAATCCTTATCAATAAAAGAGTTGTCGGGGACATCAACTCCCGCCATTACGATATTTTTTAAATTTATTTTTCAATTGAACTTTTCAACTCTAGGTTACACTTATGGCTGCCGTGCAAGCAAACCTTTGGCCAACCCACCATGCCGGCGCAATGAAAGCCGAGCGCACCGTCAAGCGCATCACATTTGATCGAAGCGAAGCCAACCCCGGAGAAACCTTCATGTTACAGTCCCCAAGCTGAATGAGCACGAAGTCCTCGTTCCCGGCTCGCTCGAGCTTGCTTTTAACATCGACCTGGCCGGAGGGCACGCCAACAACTTCCTCGTGCAAAACGTCACGCGAGCGCTGGTCGACAAGGTGGTTGTGAAGTACGCGGGCATCATACTGCAGGAAACAGTAGCATATGACATTTTCAAGATCTGGGAAGACCTTTTCCTCTCACAGTAGGAGCGGGACAACATGCAGCTCGAGGGCATCCAGAGCGATGACCTCAACAAGAAAACCTCGGGAGCCGCCTTGGAAAACAAGCTGGAAAAGGTTTTCGCGAAAAAATACCGAATCAGGCTGGACCACCAGATACTGACTGACCATGGAGTTTTTTATCCCCAAACTCTGTACAACGACTTTGTTTTCGAGCTAACCCTTACGGCAGCAAAACAGGTTGTAAGGGGTTCAGACACCACGAAACATGTATAGAAGCTGAAAACATCCAGATCGAGTACGAAATGATCCGAAGTAAAACCCTGGCCGACGAGGCGCAGAGCTCTTATTCCGCCAAGGAGTTCTTTTATGACTACATTGTGCGGGAAAAAATGGTGACCTTCAACAGAGCCACGGACGCCAGGCTCAACATAAATGTAACCCCGTAGAGAAGACTTCTGAAAGGCCTTCTTCTCCTCTTTGTTGAGCCTTACACCGCCGGCGCAAGGGACACAGAAAATTATTTCAACCCCGACCTAACAAAAGTCAGCACCACGGTCAACGGCTCTCCAAACATGGTTTTTAACAGTCGGACCAAGCGATGCACGGCAGCGGCACGCGCCTCGTGAATAGCACAGATGGAGTTCAGCTTGAACTCGAGCGAGACACCGGCGGTTCTGGCAATGTGAACTGCCATATCTTCGTTATCAGCGATGCGCAGTTCAACCTATTGGACCGGCAATTGGAATCTGTGCAATACTAATATACTCGCCGCCAGAGGCAACATAAACCCGAATAACATTCCTTTCAATGCTGTTATTGTTGGGCCGATAAATTCAGGCAAAACAAGGTTCATGGTGGACCAGCTCATGGGCCGTTTCCGCGGCAAGTTCGATTACATCGTTCTCATCTGCCCGACATTTGCTCACAACAAGACTCTCTTCCGATTTGGGGAAACCGATCCGCGGGTGGATGTGATAATTTGCGAACAGCACCAGGTGGAACTTTGGTTGAAGATCGTAACTTCTGTTTTTGAGGGAACCAACACCCTCTTAATCCTCGACAACTGCTCGGCCTCGAAAGAGGTGAAAAAGCGCACAGGCCAGCTGGTACATCTCGCCTTTCCAGCAAGGCACATCGGCATCAGCGTTTGGGTGCTGACCCAATAGTACACCAGCATCACAGCGTCTTTTCGGGAAAACATTGCGGCGGTCGTTCTTTTTTACAACCCCTCGGCCAAGACCACAAAGGCCATCTTTGATGACTATACGGGCGATTTGTCCCAAGAGGAGTACAAAAGTATGATTTCAAAGCTGAAATAGCGAAAGTTTTCTTTCCTTGTTTTCTCGCTTCTGCGCCCCTTCGGAGTCCAGTTGAATTCCCGCTCTTAGGCGGGACCTCGAATTAAAAAAAAAAAAAAAAAGGAAGGTAAATACAATGGCAGAAGAAGATCTTGCAATGGCAGAGGTTTTTAAAATGGATGAAGCGGAGGAACCAAACGTGGAAGGGGGTGCGTTGCCCCGGCTGCCACTGGCCCTGACATTCCTGCTCTCCGCGAGCAGCTGGAAGTGCTGGTGTCGACGGGGAAAGCCAAGGATGCCATCGGCGAGCAGTTGACACACGAACAGGTGAAGCGCCTCACCGACAAAGAGGTTGAGAAGTATTTCAAAAGGTACGAAACGTACATCGGTTCAAAGATAACCGAGAGCTTGATCGACAGTTGCATTTTTCTTGTGACCAAAGTCGCCGGGTCGTGTGCCAACATCAAAGATGTTGAGGCTTACCAAAAAGAACTCAAAGAAGACTACATTATCGGTAAAGAGCTCTCCATACTGGCTGGCAACCTTGCTTTGAAGTGCGGCCGGTTGCTTGATGTCGCCAATGCGGCGCTGATCACCACAAAACACATTGATTTTACATCCAACCCGGTGACGCGAGTATATAAAAAAGATGCTGAAGAAATCACTGGGCAAGCCTCAACGACTGCAGAATAAATACTGGCAATTGCAAAGAAACTGCTGACTTTTTTTGCTTGCACAGTATATTGCTCACAAATTAAACGTTCTGCTGTTAGCATATCTTCACAATGTCGTCTGAACAGTCTGAATGACAGGGTGGCGAAACACAGGCAGCACAGGCAAAACAACCCCGCAACCGCCAAATGGACAACTTACTTCGCTTTCTCCAACCACACAGCGCAAAAAAAAAGTACCAAGCGGGTGGCTGCTGGCAAGGCGGTAGCTGAAAGAACGCGGCTGGCCCGAGAAGCGCAGAAAATGGGCCGCGGCAGAGGCCGTTATCACAATTGCAAACAACAAATCAAAAAAAGCTGAAGAAAAGTCTGCAACTGCAAATGCAACGCCCGCCTCGGAGCAGGAAGCTGCGAGTGCTGCTCCCAAAGCAACAAACTCCATTCGTTTCAGTACCAATCTGACCGTGGGTGGGCTTATTGTTAGGGCGGCCAGCGTTTATTATCAGCGTGAAGCGATAAAATCGAGGTTTGAGTCTTTGGCTCCAGGAAAGAAGGAAAGCGCTCCGAGCCCTCCTGTTCCCAGCGTGCCCGCTCCTGAAATGCCTCAGAGAAAAAAAGGGGGTCAGACCCATGGAATAGTTTTATATTAAAGTTTTGTGGCCGGAGTATACACAGCAATGTGGCGAGTCACGAAAGTACCTCAAGCCTTTATCGACGCAGCGGCCCTTGTCGGAATCGGGGTATTAGCTTTTGACTTCAATCGCAGGATTCTTCTGAAAGCTTTTGATATTCTTGGTCTCCCTTATTTGAAAATTAAGTGAGAGAATGAGGCAGAACATGATGAAGGAGATGAGGAGAGTGATGATGATAATGAGTCGACAGGATAATTTATATTAGACATTTTTTTCTTTTAAAATACTTGGCATGTCTGATAACAAGCTTGTCAAAACGATCACTGATGCAGCGACCCTTACCGGCCTAGCTGCCGGTATCGGTTGGGCCGCAAAAAAGGTTGTGAAAGAGAATTTCACACCCGACCCCAGCAGTAGTTTTAGGAACGATACGCGATTCACTGCAGTTATGGCGGGTAGCATCGCACTTCAACGCTACCTTGAAGACCAAAAAATACCTCCCGCCAACGTTTGATGAACGGGATTTAAAAAATAGGCCTTGACATATACAACATGGCAACAGTCGCGATCATGGTGGGCGGCGCGGTTCTCAATGCGGCAACGTTTATCGGCGGCAATTATCTCGCGAAGGCGCTTGGCGGCGGCGACGATGCCTTGCTTGACGAAAAAAAGCGCCCTCGAGGATTATCAAACGGCTTACGCGAAATACAGCCGCGAGCGCACCCAGCTCCTTGACTGGATCCAGACAAACGCGCAAATCAAAGCGCAGGCCAAGCAGAACTTCCGACTACGCTTTCAAACTTTATAACCAGGCACATCCCAACCAACTTCTGGCTCTGCTGAAAGAGCCCAAGTTCTCCGATTTCTACCAGCCGAGCGAGCAGCAGAAAAAAAGCGAACTCATTTTTTTGGGCGCTGGTGGTCTCGCTTTGTGTTATGCCGCTTTTCATTTACTTTGAAGTTTTATGAATTCTTTTGTAATGGGCACCAAACTCGCAAAGGTTTATTACAGCCCCGGGGGCTACTGGAAAGGCCTGGCAGCTATCAAAAAAGTGGCTGAGGCTGTAGAGGCCTCTGAAGACACCGCAAAAAAGTGGCTAATCAGGCAGGCGATTTGGCAGATTTATCTTCCAGCACCCCGTCGCATTCCTCGGCCGAAGTTCGATGTTTTTACCCCCAACAAGGTACACCAAGCTGACCTCCTTTTTTTTTTGCCGCATGAAAAAACTCCCCCGCGGGCGCAAAGTTTACAAGCACGCTCTGGCAGTTGCCGACGTGGCCAGCCGATACAAGTACGCCGTTGAAATGCGTCTGCCAGAGGGCCAGCGGTCTGTCGCATGGGTGGTGGTTGTTTCCAAGCCTTCAACGACATATAAAAGACCTGTGGGAAAGCGCGAAAAACAGCTTCCCCCTCTTGTCAATGTCCGCTATCTTTACCAACCTGGTGAGTTGGAGGGCGGCAAAAAAAGAGCCACAGATCCTGTTTGGTCTTAAAAAGTCTTCAAGATTGAAAGAACTATCATGAAACTAGACACGCCTGTTTTGTACTATTTGCACGACGGACCCAAACGAAGTTTCGTACGCGAATAATTGTTGGTTGTTCCCCAAACACGGAGCTACCGCCCGAAGGCCTCATCTAACAACTCCATGAAGCTGGTCATTTCTGCATCAGTCGGCGAGGGATTATACCCGAAGGCATTTGTATTGACTCCATCCTCTGTTATCCATCTTTTCGAATCAAACGCAGAAAGGGAAGTCTTGTTCACGCTCATGCCGAATATGCGGTGTCCTTCGCTCCGAAGAATGTTCATTCCGTGTGTCAGCTGTTTTTTTGCCGAAGAGTGTTTCTTTGTACTGTTCGTGCAGGATTTCCTTTCTGACCACGTTCTTTTTCACGCCTTTGGCTCTTTTCAATTTTTTTTTCGTCGGCTTTGATGATTGAATACATCTTTGGGCGCAAACACCAACACTCGGCGATGGGGGTCCCTGCACACTCGTCTTTCATTTTGCTGAAAACAACGGGTGGTATTTCGGGTAATCGCTTGTGTAGAAGTAACGCTGGCCAAGACAGCCCTCGGGCCCAATGTCTTTGTAAATGTCCTCTGGTTCGATTTCGAGCAGGAAGCTGTCCGTGTCGGTGTACAGAAGCTCACATTTCTGCCCATATTGCTTTTTTAAGACGTTGAAGAACAAGTCGTACATCAGCAATTTGCTGTTTTCCAGGATAGTCATCCCAAATGTAAGCAGGTTTGTTGAGGTACACCTTGCTTTTGCGCATGATTATTCCTGCAAGATCGTTTGCAAACAACTCTTGTCTTGAGTAAAGGGGGTTTGCAATCAGTTTCCTGACCTTGGTTGTCTCGTGGCTGCGTACAAGTCTCACATCTGTGCGGTTGCGCAAGTTTTCCATGTTTTTCCCGAAGACAGAGTTGTTCATCAACTTGCAGGAGTCTTGTTCGAACGTGTTTTTGGCCTTCTTTCTGAACTCGGTGTTCATCCTGATGTAAGGCTCCATCCAGCGTTTTTGTTCGAACTCCAACACTCTGTGGACTTTCTTCAGCCTCATGCCCTGCTCCAGATAAAAATGCAGATTGCGGAAGTGCACCACATAGTTCTTTTTGTCCTGCAACGTCAGCAAGAGCTTTTGGCAGTCCGGCGGGTTGAGATGGAGGTCGTTAATCAGCTTCTTCTGATAGGGGGACAGCCACTCTTTTTTCACGACCTTTTTCTCGGGGCAAGGGGATGGCTGTTGTGCTCTTTGTGGAGCTCTTGGGGTACTCGAGGTCGACTTCAAAAATGAAGCCCTTTTTGCCGTTTTGTTAAATTTCAAGGATTTCGTCCTCCGATGGCAGCCAACCGCTCCACTTGAATTTCCCCACTGGGAGAGTCCCGCTCATCGCCCAGCCGTACAGGTTGTTGGCGTCGAGATCCATGATGAAGGTGGTTGGTTTGCTTTCGTCGAAGTCGGGCACCAAAGGGTTGTTGGCTTTGGCGTGCCTTTTACTGACCATTGAGATGCCACCGCGCAACCCCCGCTCCACGAAGATGTGCATGTCGATGTCAGTGAGGAGCTCCAGCTCGATCCCTGTCTTTTTCAGGAGAGCGTCCCACGACAGGCTTGGAGAGGTGTAATAGTGTGCGGGGTCAAGGCCGTACTGCTTCTGGCAAATGTCTCGGAAGTTTTCGAAAACGTCAGCCAAAAGCGCAACGTCGGTTTTCACATAAAGGTCATGGGAGTCCCCGAGGGTTTTGCACCTGAACGTTTCCCAGACTTTGTTTGCGTGTGCGAAGTCTTCGTCAGAGATGTGTTCGCCGGCCAGCTTGCTGAAGAAGAGTTCTTTGGCAGGAAGGCTTGTTTCGGAGAACTTGTCCCACGAATCCATATACTCATAGGGGAAGATGCCTGTTTTGCAAAGCAAATCGAATTTTTCTGCTGATTCAACAAGCTTTTTTGTCGTTTTAAGAGCCTCTTTCGGTGTTGATTGGACCAGCGCGTCAAGGCTGGCCAACAGAAAATGCATTGCTGTCAATGAACTTCAGTTTTCCCAATGAGAATGAGATGTATTTTTCCATGTTTTTGGCAATACAGTTCAGCTCACCGGCTCCTCTTACTGCGACATTGCTTGCATCAAATGATGTGCATCGTATCCTTTCAGGTTGTGGAACTCAACAGGAATGGGAATAGTTTTGGGATTGATCCGAAACTTTTTGTTGCACGCGTCATGTGCGGCGCCGCGGAATTCGCCTGTGATGTGACAATGATCTTTTACCACGTCTCTGAAGTTTTTGCGAATCAATGGCTCCGCGCATAAGAAACACATTTGCTGAGGCTTGTCATCTTTTGGTTTTCTTTCAGCTTGAGGTCCAATGAAGTTTGTTTGGGCGCAGGTTTTGTGGCTTTGCCCGCGGTAGTTGCCTGTGTTGTGTCCCACACGCCAACTGAGTTGAGAAACTCTGGTTTGATCAGATTTTCGTTGCAGATGTGGCATTTTTCAGCGTTTTTGAAGCTCTGTCAGTCGTAGTTTGTCATTGTGATTGTGAGTTTTTAATGTGGTTGTGAGTTTTCAATGTTTTCCGAATTTTTATTTCCAAGCGCAACAGCCTTTCAAGAAACTCTTCCACAGCATTTTTGTCACCATCACGGGCCTTGCCTTTATTTCACGACTGGGCCGCTTTGGCCGTCGCTTCTTACAAAGGTCATAGCAAACCCGCATGCTGTGTGTTTGTCTGTTTTTTCCGTGCATAATGTTCTTTCGCGTTGGGCTTCGGAATTTTTCAATCAAAGCTTCGAGGGCGGCGTAAATTACAAATGGAGCTTTCATTTGTTTGAAGAAGTTTTGAAACTTCAATATGTTTTTGCCTTTTTCGGGCATTACAATTCTTTTTGGAGTTCCATTCACAGCATTACAGTATTTCTGGTGATTGGCAAGAATATCTTCTGTTGTGAAACCAATCAAGCACATTGTGCAGAAGTGAATTTTATGCCCATGTTTTGTTTGGTCATGCAGAAGGGCTGACAACCTCTTTATAAAGCAATAATGGGTTCTTTCACCGACATGGAGGAACATCAAATTTATTATTGGGACGGTTTTATCTTTTTTGCTGATACTGTGAACAATTACATCGTTGTTTTCCCACCCGAAAACATTGATTGTAAGTTAGGGGTTAAGCTTTTCTAGTTTGCCAAGTTGGTTCAGAGGTGTTGGAAATGTGATACCATCCCAGTTAATGCCGTCTTCTGTTGGATATTTGCTTGGTCTTTGTGCGTCTTTTTTTGCAGGAAACAAAGCCGCTCTCAAGGCCCATTTCAAACATTCGTTATCTTTGTTTTGCACGTTGATAATTGCTTTTTTGCTTGCTAATTTTTTGGATATCGGAATGAAAGTGCCACCTCTCAAAGGTTGATATCTTGCAACGTTAACATAAGCAGTCGAAATTCTTTCAACGGCCCATCCTGATCCTCGTTCAGACCAATTTTCTATTTCACCTCTTACTTCGTCAACAAACGAACTAAATGTTAAATTAAAATCTTCAAGAAGGTTGTGTTTTTGAACCAAATGTGGATGGTCTTCTTTAAAATAGTGCCTCTGTTTTTCTTCTTCCATCTCGCCCCGTTCATTTATAAATTCGCGTGTAAAATGTAGCTCTAAACCAAAATGGGGTTTTTGGCGTGAATTAAATCCCCAAACTCTGTCGTTTACATGGCGTGACAAAGCTTTTAAGTCTCAGAGCCGACTAGATTTCTTCCTGATCACAGCTGATTTAGTAAATCTGGCAAAGGAGAGTAATATTATACACACGCCTTTCTCAGATCACTCTGCTATTATGTTAAAGCTGCAATCTTTCGACCAGCGTAAGAAATCAGGCCCTGGTTTCTGGAAATTTAATGCAAGCCTGTTAGAAGATAAAGAATATGTAGAAAAAATGTACGAAAACATCCCGGCTTTCATAGCAAAGTACAGAGATGTCCCAGATCTTAGCCTAAAATAGGATGTCATCAAGATGGAAATCAGAAGCTTCACGGTGAAATACTCCAAGAGAAAAGCTAACTAACTCAGAAAATCAACTACTTATAAAACTAAATGATCTGCAAGAACAACTGTCTTCCTTGAGCAATAACCATAATCTGCTGAACGAGTATTATGCACTAAAAGCAAAATTAGAAAAACGGTCGAACAAAAAAATTAGGGGTACGATTTTGCGCAGTAAAGCGCGATGGTATGAGTACGGAGAAAAGAATTCTAAGTACATTTTTAACTTAGAAAAGAGACATTTCCTAAGGAAAAAGATTTCAAAGCTAAAATTATCTAACGATGAAGAAACTGATGATCCAAAAACAATACTTGAAGAAGAGAAAACATTTTATAAAAATCTATATTCTACCAGAAATGTTGATTCCAATAATTCTTAGTTTGATGCATTCTTTAACAACAACCTACTAACACCCCTTAATGAGGATCAATCCAAAAGTTTTGAAGGCTTGCTAACTGAACAAGAGTGCTACCAGGCCTTAAAAGGCATGGAAAATAGTAAATCTCCGGGCTCGGACGGCTTCTCAAGCGAATTTTACAAATTCTTCTGGGATAATATTAAACAAAACGTCATCGCAAGCATGAATTATGGCCTTGAAAAACGACAATTATCAATATGCCAAAGAAGAGGTATCATAACACTAGTACCAAAAAAAGCTAAACCAAGCAATCTCCTTAGCAACCTAAGGCCTATCTCACTTTTAAACATAGATTCCAAAATTGCCACGAAAGCAATTGCAAAAAGACTCGAAACTGTTTTGCCTCTCGTGATAAACGCTGATCACACTGGTTATATCAAAGGACGGTACATCGGTGAGAATGTAAGACTCATTAGTGATATTATTAGCTACACTGCAGCAAAAAACCTCCCGGGCCTTGCTGTTTTCATCGACTTTAAAAAAGCATTCGATTCTATAGAATGGAATTTCCTCCTTAAGGTTCTTGACAAACTTAATTTTGGTCCCGACTTCAAAAACTGGGTACAAACATTCTATTGCAACATAACTAGCAGCGTCACAAACAATGGCTATGCCTCTGTTTTTTTTCAGTCTGGAGCGAGGGGTCAGACAGGGTTGCCCACTTTCAGGCGTACTCTTCGTCCTTGTCATTGAAATTCTTGCACTTGCG
Organism: Pachyseris speciosa; assembly: GCA_016490735.1. Lineage (NCBI taxonomy): Eukaryota > Metazoa > Cnidaria > Anthozoa > Scleractinia > Pachyseridae > Pachyseris > Pachyseris speciosa. The sequence continues at coordinate 282,326 of JAEMWC010000538.1, read as the reverse complement.
ATTAGACAAAACTCCAAAATTGAAGGCATCACGGTAGGAGCACGCGAAATAAAAATAACACAATATGCGGATGATACAACAGTTTTTCTTAAAAACCTTAAATCAATGAGTTCTTTTCTTGACCTCCTGGAAAAGTTTCAAAGATGCTCGGGTTTGAAAATTGACCATACAAAGTCAGAAGCGATGTGGCTGGGAAAATGGAAAAACAGTCAACGTCAAGTGGCCAAAAGACTCTGTTTATGCTTTAGGGATACACTTCTCAAACTCGAAAAAAGTGAGCGACAAACTTAATTTCTATGCAAAATTGGATGTTTTAGAAAACACCTTAAAAACTTGGAGGAGTCGGAAACTAACTTTATTAGGCAAGATCAACATTGTTAAGTCTGTGGGCCTTTCAAAGCTTATTTATAATGCATCGGTATTGCCAGTTCCTGAAAACTTCTGCAATCAGGTAAACAAAATCGCCTTTAATTTCATCTGGGACAGCAAAATAGCCAAAATTTAAAAAAACACGATTATCGGCGAACGCAAAAACGGGGGCCTGGACATGATTGATTTTACTTTAATGAACAAAGCCCTAAAGTCCATCTGGATTAAACGTTTTCATGCAAGCGAGAATTCAGCATGGACGTTTATTCCCAATGAAGCTACTTTACACCTGGGAGGCTTAGCCTTCCTCTCGACCTGTAACTGTGGCAGTAGAGATCTTAACGTCGGTGAGCTACCACTTTTTTATGAGAGAATGCTACAATACTGGTTTGAGTTTAAGGATAGGCAGGGTAATAAAATGCCATGTACAAGGAAAATGATTATATGGGATAACAGAGATATTAAAATTGATAACAAGACGATCTTCTTCCGTACTTGGTTTGATAAAGGAATCTACACCTTAAAAGACCTTCTCGACCACAATCTAGATTTCCTTAGTTTTGAAGAATTCAAACTCCGATACCAGATGGAAACGAATTTTTTGACCTATTATGGAGTAATAAACGCTATTCCTCAAGAATATAAAAAGGCAATAAGGCAAACCGGTGTGCAGCAAGGGCATCATACACAACCATGGGAAAACGTAAAAGTACTAACAACCAAAGCCATACATAGAAGTTTCGTGAAACACGTTTTTGAAGAACCCACCTCACAACATCGCCTTATTTCCAATGGGTTAACTTTGGACCAAATAAGTAAATACTTTAACTTAGCCTTCTCCATCACTAAAGAAACTACGTTAACTATGTTCCAGTACAAAACTTTACATGATATTGTTTTACCAAAAGCAAATTATTTAAAGCCAAACTTGCGAGCAGCGATCTTTGCTATCTATGCTTAAAAACAAAACAGGATCTTGAGCATATGCTAGTTTTATTTCCAGTGGTATCGGAGTTCTGGAAACTTTTTGCATTGGTATGAGACTTGCACAGCAACAAAATTTAAATTGTCAACTGTCAAAATCTTATATGGAATCATGGCGAAAGACCGCCTCACTAACTTAACTAATCACCTCTTACTACTTGCGAAATACTATATATACTGTTGTAGTATCAGTGAAGAACCTTTGTCTATTAGTGCATATCTAACAATAGTGAAAGACAAAGCTGAAATTGAGAAACAAATATCAACGAGGACCAATTCACCTGAACGTTACGACAATAAATGGAAGCCTCTAATCGACAATAAGTTTCTAACTTAATTAAAGCCGTACTTAACCTTTTCTTGGCACACTGTAGGATATAGCACAGCTTTTTTTGGTTTTTTGGTTTTGTTGTTGTTTGTTTGTTTGTTTGTTTTTTATCGTAATGAATGTAACTAAGTATTTGTACTTTGTATTGTGAGTACTATTAGTAAGTATTATAAAGGTAACGCAAATATTGTTACAAGCTAACTCGACTGAATTCAATAAAAGTTACAGTCCTTTCAAAAACAAAAAAAACAAAACCTGCTTTAACCATCCCAAGTTGATCAATTTCGCTTTTCAAAACATCAAAGGCTTGTGTTTCCATTGTTCTAAGGGTAAAGTTAAAAATATCTCTTGCATAGTTATTTTCAGGATCGACACTCATCCTCCAAACATGGAGCCAATCGTTGAAATCAGTTGCTGAAATCCAAAACTGATCCAGCGGATGATCGGCTTCAGCCGGCGGGCCGTTGTTTCCCACCGCCGGGGCGGCTTGGCCGTAGAACTCATTGGGGACTTCTTCCTGCACTCTTGCAGCGGCCATTCCTTTGTGTACCTTCACACGCTTTTCTCTAATAAGGAGTGTGGTGAAGCGCAAATGTATCGGGCTGCTTGGTGCGCGGATATATAAGGGAGATTACCTGCATAAAAACACACACATGTAATGTGCCGGTTCTGGTCCGCAGCGCCTGAGCGCCGAATTCAGTCAAATCCAAACCAAATCCAAATTTACGACCATAGGGAGTAAATTATACTTTTAAGGTTTGATTTGACTGAATTCGGCGCTCAGGTGCTGCGCCAGAACCGACACATTACATGTGTGCTCAGTAAAGCGAACGTGTGTCTATATCGAGAAACATATCCGATTTGTGATATTCACGCCTCTAGTGTTGGCCAAGAGCACGAAAATGGGACGACTAACAATATTTGCGTCTCTGGAAAGAAGGATTAAGTGACAAGTGGTCGCTTACGGAAGGTTAAAAACAATCGAACTGAAAATTTCAAACCGTCAGTTGCAAAAGTGGTAGCGGTCGCTCAGGAGAGGCGGTCGCCTATGAGAGGTCCCAATTACAGTCATTTGACTGGGAAAGTTTGGTAGTCGCAAAGGGAGATTCGACTGTAGTTGACGCATGTACTTTTAGTTAATTGCTTATAGGTAATCCCAAATAAATAAAATCACCATGCGCAACCCCATTATTTGTAACTACAAAGTGGGAGGGAAGATTCTTAGCACGGTGGGAGCCCAGCGCAAAAATTTTATTACCAACTCTGAGATCCCTTTATGTGACTATCGTACGTTCTCATCTCGGTACGCCTCTGAAATCTGGAGCCCAAAATCAGTTTTTTATTTTATTTTTTTTTATTTATTTTATTTGCCACACTAATTACAAAAATATAGGAAAAGAAGAGAAAAAAAAGAAGTGGCGAGGAGACCTAACAAAAACTATAGGAGCTTATGAGAGGTTAGGCCTCCTCGAACTATGAGCTAGAGCTGTTTCACATCAATTGAAGAAAAGAAGGCGAAAAGTCGAAGATGGAAAGATTTATAAACTGTTTTCATACTTACTCAATAATTTAATCTTCACTTAAAAGAGGAGAGGGATTGAGAGTTGCTGATCTTGTTGTCAAGTGAATTAAAAAACTTAGGCCCTTGAAAAAAGGGCGAGAACTTTTTCGTGTTTGTACGACAATACGGTAGACGGTAGGCCTGGGAATTTCTTGTATAGTAAGAGTGGAATTGATTGCTTTGAGAGAAATTGTTATTAAACTTTGGAGGTAAGAATGAATTTTTGCAAGAATACATAAATTGGCCCAGTTGAAGCAAATGGATATCATTAAATTTTAGTATACCGAGGTCCTTAAAGATGGGGTCAGTATGAGCATTAAAATGTGATTTATTAATAATTCTAATAATGCGCTTTTGCAGGATAACAAGGCGGCGGAGATTAGTTTTATAGGTCGAAGCCCAAACGATAATGCAGTAGTAAAATAAGGATAAATTAAGGAATAGTAGAGCATACGCAAAGACGATTTAGGAAGAAAGAAGCTGCATCTAGATATTATACCGACTGACTTCGCAACTTTACTTGCAACGTGAGATATTTCCGACTTCCAATTTAGGTTTTCATCCGAAATTACGCCTAGAAAATTTGTCTCCTTTACTTTAACAATATTTTCATTATCTATACTTATTTGAATATTACAAATTGAACGCTTTTGTCTTGGTTTAAAGACCATAAATTTAGTCTTTTTAAGATTTAGAGAAAGCTTGTTTGCTTTAAACCAGATTGACAGTTTGTCCATCTCCAAGTTTAACATATCTGAGAGATAGTTTAGATCTTTATGTGACATGAATACATTGGTATTGTCAGCGAACAATATAAGATTTAATAGATTAGAAGCACTGTTGATGTCGTTAATGTATAGTAAGAAAAATAGTGGTCCGAGGATGGAACCCTGAGGGACCCCACAAGAGATTTCATTTGTTAACGAACGGTGGCATTATATTCAACATATTGCTTTCTGTTTGAAAAGTAACTTCTTATTCAGTCCAGCGCTAAGCCACGAATACCGTAATTTTCGAGTTTATCAAAAAGGATGATATGATTTACAGTGTCAAAGGCTTTTGAGAGGTCAAGAAAAATACCTACGGAGAATTCACCTCGGTCAAAGGCAGTGGAGATCTTATCATGCAAGTCGATTAGCGCGAGTGCAGTGGAATGATTTTTCCTGAAGCCGTATTGGTTACTACAGAGGATGTTGAAGTTCATCAGATATTGTATTAAACGATTGTAGATAACTCTTTCAAAGAATTTTGAAAAGCTGGGAAGCACCGAGATAGGTCGGTAGTTGGTGAAAAGCCACTGATCATCAGATTTAAAAATAGGTATCACGCGAGCGATTTTCATTTCATCGGGAACAATACCATGCTGGATTGACAAGTTTATGATATGGGTGAGTGGTTCAGAAACAAGTAGAATGGACTCCTTAATGACTGTCATTGGAATCTGGTCGTAGCCAGCTGCTTTGCCTGGAAGAAACGTTTTCGCAATCTCAGTGATCTCATCTTGAGTTGTAGGGTTGAAGAATATTGACTGTGTAAAGGAACCATTAAGAAAACAACGCTGTGAAGCTGACGACTGTATACCCCTTGCTAAATTAGGACCGATGCTTGAAAAATAACTACAAAACTTGTTGGCAATTTCGACAGGATTAGTAACTTCACGATTATCAGCTTTAAATGTTGAGCATCTATTGGAATTTCTTTTGCTTCTGTTTAGAATTTCATTTAAAACTTTCCAAGTAGCACGAGTATTAGATTGAACGTTATTCAATTTCTTCTCGTAGTATAGACGTTTTGCTGTCCGCAGAGAATGATTTAATTTGTTTTTATAACTTTTGTAAACTGATTGACGATCCATTGTTGGATTTCGCAGATATTTTTTATAAGGCCTATTTTTCTTCCTAATACACTTAATAAGCGCATTGGATAGCCACGGTTTATTTAAACGGCACTGTTTTCTAGTTAATTTTTTTACAGGGAAGCAGACATTATAACTTTCAGAATACTTCTTTATAAAGCTATTATACGCGTTTTTGGGGTCATGATAACCATCAAGGGAGGACCAGGTAATTTGTTTTAGCGTTTCGAGAAAACTCGCTAAGTTTACTTAATTATTGTCTCGAATGACCACTGGGTCATGAGCGTGGCTGTTGGAAGAGTCATTATTTGAATGAATCGAAAAAACAGGTAAGTGATCAGAGATATCAGTAATCAATAAACCACTTCTCGAGTGATCAAAAAATGTGTTTGCGAAAATGTTATCTAGCAATGTTGCGGTGTGAGAAGTTATTCGGGTGGGACGTGTTATCATGGGAAAAAACATATACGAGTGCAATCCATCAAGGAATTCGCCAGTGTTTTGGTGATGTTGAAAGTTAATTAAATTCAAATTGAAATCACCCATAATAAAACATATTTTGTTCTCTCTAGAGATTTTCGCTAACAGATCATTGTGTTTTGACACAAAGTCACCAACTCTCTGATTAGGTGGCCTGTAAATAACACCACCGATAATATTTTTCCCATGGGGTCTTGATATTTCAATAAACAAAGATTCTGCAACATCAATATCGTCAAAACTCAAGTCAGCGCGAATTTTAAAATCGAGATTGTCAGAAATATATAAGCCAACATCACCACTAGTTCTATTTGGGCGATGTTTGTGAATAAAATTGAAACCATCTATGTCTACTGAATGGGAATAATCATTTAGCCAAGTCTCAGAAACGCCAATTAAAGAGAACTTAATATTCAAGCATGTCAAAAGAGTAGAAAGGCGGGTGCTTCTGCATGTACCGGAGCATATAGGCACCGGAGCACATTGTTGTTACTATTGTTTTGGGGATTTTGTGATAGGCGTTTCTATGGAGCTCCGGTACATGCAGAAGCTACTAGAAAGGCTGTTTAGATTACGTTGAAGACTACGAATATTTAGATGTAGAAGCGAAAAATCTTCATCACATAAATTATCATTTCTCAACATTTCGTTAAATTTATCTTCAATGTAGTAATCACAATGGACGTCGTCTGTGCAGAAATTAACATCAGGATCTATATCGTCAGAACGAGTTAGGGAAAGATTGTGACTTGAAAATAAAGGATCGCAATTTAGGCTGGAAAGTGTGTCAGGATCATAACGGACCGGGCCATGTTGAAGTTCGTAAATTGCAAGGTTAAAACTATAATCGTCCAAAGCATTAAAAGGTAAAGTGTGATCAGGAATCGAAGCCATGGCTAATAAATAATAAACCTATAAATACGTACTATAAGTATTATAGAAAGCTAAAGCACAAAACTACACAGCTACTTTAACTGGGACGCTCAATTCTGTCTTTAACGGTCTAAAACGAAATAGGCTATTTTCCCGTTTCTTCTCGCTTCTTCAAACTTAGGACGCTGCTCTTCCCTCTTGTCAAGGGTTTCTTGTGCCAGGTCTTCATTAACAAAAATTCCAGGGGGCTTGATTCTCCTTGCACTTCTGATGATCTGTTCTTTTTGCTTCCAATCGCGGAGGCGACAAACGATGGTCCTTGGACGTCTTACGGAGCCAGTTGTAGCATTTGCTCTTCTGCCGACTCGATGAGCCCGCTCGATATCCGGTTCTTCATCGAGGTTAAGCTTCTCTTTGAGTATCTCCTTTACTTTGGTTTCGGTGTTATCCCAAGTTTCTGATTCTTCCTCTCGAATGCCGTTTATTCGAATATTACTCCTTCTACTTTGGTTCTCCAGATATTCGATCTTATCAGTGTGGTAATCGAGGGAACCGCACATCTTTTCAATCTCTTCTTCGACCTCATACAGTCGGGATGGGCATGGTTTCAAGTCCTTGATATCTTTCTGGGAGAACTCGAGGCTCACCTTCAAGTCGCTAGTGTCTTTCTCGTAAATATCTAGTCTAGCTTTGATTTCTGCGACTTGGCCGATGACGGAATCTAGCCGTGCGTTTACGTTGGCCAACAGTGAGTCGAATAAATTCTTAAACATTCTTTCTTGCACTTTCAACAACTCCCTCAGTGTCGCCATTGTGACAAGTTCAGATCCCGCGGAATCAGCTCCTTGAGTGCTAGCAGCCTTCGTGGTACGAGTTTCAGGCATAGTTAATTTAGTTAGAGTCGTAAATGGAAAATAGCGATAACAAAAATTGAGTGTAAAACAAGATTCACTAAGAAATTAAAGCAGTTACTACGATAAAAAAAATAGAAGGCGTGCAACGACGTGCGACTCGGCTTATGTTACCCTATTTTAGCTATAATGAGCGCCTAAAACGTCTCAACATGCTACCACTGGTTTACCGCAGAGAAGTCAAGGACCTCTCAACCTTTTATAAACTGAAGTGCGGGCATTTTAATTCTTCATTTATTTCGTATTTCCAATTTTGTTCAGATGTTAGATTAAGATCACACTCTAGTAATAAACTGAGAATTAACAGAGTTAGGACGGAACATTTTAATGGAACAATTTTTAACAGGATCCCGTATTTGTGGAACAATTTGTCCGATGCATTAAGAGATTATGCACTAGTTTTTATAAAGATAAGGTTTTCGACCTTGAGCGCCCCTATACCACCTGGGCTAGTTAGTAAGGTTGTTAGTTAGTTAGTTAGTTAGTTAGTTAGTTAGTTAGTTAGTTAGATAAGTAGTTAGTTGGGTAGTTAGTAGTTAGTTAACAAATTGCTAGTTACATAATTAACCTTTTATATTCAGACATTTTCCTTTCTTAATGGGTTGACTAGCACGTATGGTTCGTCAGTTTCCTTCTAGTCTTCCCCACTGACCTGTTATGTACTTAGATTTTTTTCTTTTATTAATGTGATTATTGTAATATTATATATCTCTTTATTTTTTCTTGTAATTGCAGTGAAAATGGAATAAATTAATATTCATTAATTTCAACAGACTACCAAGCTGGGGCATTTTTACCATTTGTTTTTATGTTTGTCTGTCTGTTTGTTTGTTTGTTTGTTTGTTTGTTTTTATTTTTGTTTTTAATAATAATAACTTTATTTCAACACGGGATCCTTATCACTAAAAAGTGGTCTACTAAAGAGCCGTGCGCATTAACCCTAATAAATATATTACCTAGTGCTTAAAAGCTGAGACTTGAAAATTACGGACATTGTTGAAAAATCTTATATTAAATGCTAAAAAAATCTAAGTTAAGTAATCTTTAATATACAATAGTGGAATAAAAACTATTTAAAGTAGTGGCCTGTTTTTGCTCCGGTGACAGACTGTTCCATGTTACTGCGCCCCTATAACGAAAACTCTTCTTGAGGGCCTCAGTGTTCGGCCGCGGAATAAACAGGTTATGTTGGGCACCCCGAAGATTTTGTCTGTGGATGGTTTTTACGCTGGTGAATTTATCAGACATGGGTATTCGGGTACAAGGTTATTTGCGGTTTTGAACATTAAATATTTCAGTTGTTTTGCACCTCTTTCAGCGAGACTTTTCCATTTGAGGGCATGAAGAATCTGGGCAGATCTGTCATCCCAACCTAAACATCTTATTATGCGTGCAGCCTTGTTTTGTAGTTTCTCTAGTTTTTGGCTGAGGCCATTGCCAATACAGCCCCACACAGCGCTGCAACAATCGAGATGTGGAAGAATCAATGACTTATAAATTGTGACTAGGGTACTTTGCGGACATATCGGTCTTAGCCTCTTCAGGGCAGCAAGTACTTTTAGCAACTTTACCGACGACTTCGGAGATATGAGCCTCCCATGAGAGTGTTTCATTCACCTGAACGCCTAGGCATTTGTAACTATTGACTCTTTCAATTGAATGCCCATCAAGGCATATGTCAGGTTCACTAGGGAGCAAAGAGATTTTGTGCCTTGTGCCTGTAAACAGACACTTAGTCTTAAGGAAATTAAGACTTAGACGGTTAGAGTCGAACCATTGTTTCAGATTGCCTAGATCGTAAGTGAGGGATGAAAACAGCTCTTCAGGGTCTTTGGACGAGAGATTAGTGTCATCGGCGTACATCCTCACATCTGATAGAAGGTTACAGTTTGGGAGGTCATTAATGTGCAATAGGAGGATTGAGCCTTGAGGCACCCCACAACGTATAAAGCTAGTTTCAGAATTTACGTTGTTATTTGAAGAAACAGCACTGAATAGAACGTCTTCAACTAAAACGTATCTTAGTAACAGCATTATGTTATATTTGATTGTTTCTATCAGGATGTCTCCACGGCAACCGGATTTTTTTTGACTGCATTTCTTTTTTATGTGTCTTTTTATTATTTTAACGAAAAATTGTAAGTTTCTATTTGTAGTATTTGAATTTGTACATAATTCATTTGTTTTTATCCATTACCAGTGTTGATATGACTTTCAATTTGATAAGGTTTCATTGAGAGATTATGGAAAATCGGAAATGCCAGATCGGATGACGGCATTACGGAAACGATGACGTATTCCTGGAAGACAGTTTTGGATGTGATTTATACCTGCGGGGTTTAACTTTGAAATTAATTTTAATCGTATTCAAGATCTAAAGCTGCATGAGGTGGGTGGGTTGCACAAAATGCCCCCTCAAAAGAAAACAGAGAAAACAAACAAAGACACAAAACAAGCTCGGCAGAATAGGGTTAACTAAACAAGTATTCCAGGACCAAGTTCTTCCATTAGACTTTCAAGTTCCAGTGGAAAAAGTCTTTTGCTACCTGTACAACTACAGTATTTTAATTTATTTGCTAGACGCTGTATGCATTTGCCGAGACATGCTTATGAAAAGACTAACAATCCAAAGTCTAACCAAAGCATAAAATTCTGGGCTGCATTTAAGCCTAGAAGTGTTGAAGGATGATAGGATGTAGTTTTCCGTACTCTTGGAGAGAGGAGTTCTATTTTCCAGTACGTTTGCTGTAAAGAAACACTTTCAGTTTTTCCGATTTATCATCGACCATCCCAGATGATTGAAGATATCAGTGACTTAGTGTTTTCACATTAGTCTGCAATATCTGGGATGACCGGGACAACGTGAATTCTCCATTATTCATGGATTTACCTCTGCCTAGTGCGACATCAACATCATTCTCTATGTGCACTGATGGTCATGTGTGATATACGTTTTTCAAAAAATGGTTTTTAAACTGTATCAACCGAGTCAGTGTTTTAGAATCACGATCTTTGAAAGGAGGAAAAAACTTGTTCCATCCACCGAGTACAACAAGGTGCATCGGTTACGAGGAAGGAGTCTTTCACGAGGAGTCAGCAATTTGAAGAGATCTTCTGGTTCTCGTAGACCAAACGGCTATACCAGTTGACTCAGTCAGAAGTCATTTATTAATCTGTTGGCACATTTTATACATCGGAGATGCAGGACACAACCTGCTTACACAAGAAAAATTAGTTCTTTCTGCCGTCACCGTAGCTTCCTTCGCAGCCGTTGTTTGTGTCGGTCCTATTGTCCCCCCACCCACCAACGTCTGCTGAACTGAGCCGGACATTCCATTTCCATTGTGTCTGAGTACCCAATCAGGAGGGAGAATAGAACTGACACAAACAAAAAAAAATTGAAAAAAACAATGTCTAAATTATTCTGTGTGAAGTCTGGCTTGCCGCGATTAGCTTTTTGCTATTTGCAAGCCAGCCTACTAATAATTCAAGTGTCTGCATTAAATAAATAAAAGTTGAAACTTGAAAACAAACAACGGCCGCAAAGGAGGCTACGGGAACTTAGCTACCGAAATTTAAAAGCCACAATGTGATTGATCAGTTCCTGGAATGGAATGTTCGGCTCGGTTCAGCAGACGTTGGTGGGAAGGGAGGCTACCGTCACCGAAGATTTGAAGCTTTCCTCGATTAATTATTACTGATATATAGCAACAACAATTCCTTGCAAATTTTATGGATCTCTTTATGAAAAAGCTTTTGCTTCAAAAAGAAAAGTACAGCCACATCAATTCATTTACTATCTTTTGTTTTCCTACCTATTGTTGTTGAACTTGATCCACTCTCCTTGATACGGAAAAGCATCCGAAATCCTTTTCCTTCTATATTCCAGTCAGAGTGGAATATTATCACTGCATACTCTCCAGCAACTTCAATAGTTTCCCTAGTCGTTGTACCACAGTACACCCCTACTGACTGGCCCTTCTCATCAGTAATCTTCAAATAATCTTTCCTGCGAAGGAAACATTTGCGCTCTAATCATATTTGCATGGAAGGGGCGCGTTATAAATTTTTATTTATTATTATTATTATTATTATTATTATTATTATTATTATTATTAAACACGTTAGAAGGGGCCCGCGCTACTTAAGAAAACAATACCTAGGATTTGTGCATTAGTCACCCAGTTGTTCAAAGCACTTGTAAGCTCAAACGCAGGATTTAACAGGATGGACATAAGATACTAGAGTAAACTACTTATTATTGTGGATTTTTATAATAAATTAATAAATTTTGTTCCTCCTTAGTTTTGACTCAGGCATTCTCCTTTTACTCTTCGCATAACTATAAAAGCAGCTGTAAGGGACGTTTTCAACGTGTGCGAGATGTATACTTTTTAATCGTGGATAAAGGTTCATCGGCTGTCTAACAACCGGCCCCAGATGAATAACATCTGTACAACGTATTTCAAGTTAACGTTATAGTTACCCTTAGTTATAATTACCCGCATGAGGTGTGATTCTCCAAATCAAATTCAAAGTCAATCATCAGCGACGTGCCCTCTGGGACTGGAACCCAGTACGTACAACGCTTATTGGGCTGGTAATGAATTGGATATCCAGGGCTTGTAAGGGAATTGTTTACCACGACACCACATTCTATATGAGACAAAATGTACAATACAGTTAATATCTACAGTCTTCTCCTAACACGTAGCACACAACATAAACAATAGAAGGGATAACTCGCGGGACCAAGATAGTCAGTTACTGAGGTTATCATATGACCAGTACGGCCCCGCGCGCGCTTTCATTGTGAAACTATTGAGAAAATTCCCGTATAAGGGCCGTACGCATTAGCGCGAGCAGGGCCGGAAAAAGCCGTACGTAAGGCCTCGATCGAGCGATACGATTTTAGAGGATTTCGTCGCCTCTAGCCTCGTAAGTTTATATTACAACCAGAAAGCGAATGCAAAAAAACACTGATGCTGAGAAACGGCCAAAATTTTAACTGTCAGCTGAGAAATGGCAGGAAATTTAACCCATAGCTGAGATTACAGTATCCCCAACCAGACACTCAGTATATAGAATTAAGTACTTTAAAATGAAAAGATTTAACCTTGACTGGTTTGGAAAGAGACGCGGTCTACTGCCGGTTTACACGTACTTACTTAGAAGTAGTCCGAATAGTGCCTCTACAAAGCTACAGGACCCCTAAAGGTAGGTGAGTTTTAAATCGATCCCTTTGGTTTGACTCTGGTTAGTGCAGTGGACCGTGACAGGTTTCTGTTTCGGTTCTTTACAATGAGAGAGCCGGCATATTGTCCTGATCTGATTGCAAGTCAATTAACAATTCTTAAATGAGAAGGAGGCTGGAGCAGAATAGGGAGGAGGGAGAAATAGGCTAAAAAATGTAGGAAGGAGTGAGATTTACCCTCCTGTTCCTTTTCCCTCTTTTCAAATAGCTTTTTTCATTTTTATTTTTTTGAAAAAAAAAAAAGATTTATTTACTACTTCACAAAACACTACAACACTACCTTACTTACAATACATCATTTGCTATATATTACATTGCATTACAGCACTAATAATAAACATGAAAAAATTTCTCGATTCTGATTGGCTAAGAGAAATGCAGTTTTTAGGAAACACGATGCAGAAATAAGGTAATTCAGTGCAAAAAAGTGGTAAACAACAGACGATTCTGATTGGTTAATTAACAAAGGAACTGAAATTGAGCCAATCAAACGCAGCCTTTGAATGGCGCAAAGTCTGAAGAGCTGCAAGCGACTCTGCGAGCGAAAACAATGGCTGGCTTTTTGAACAGGTTTTCTTTCTTCGTGACCGCAATAACAACAGAGAAGCTGCAAAACAGCTCTAAAAGGGAGAAACAGCTGCGAAAAGCACTGTATTTTAGCTGTCTGTTTGGAAACAGTGGTGTCCAGAGCAGGGAATTACCGACGCAATTGGAATTACGAGTAAGTTGAATTCAACACTACACTGGAGTGACGCCGAGATTAATAAACAAACAAGGAAAAACAAGGCGAAGATAACAAACTAGAAAGCCTGAAGGTAATGATTACAGCGCTTGATAGACGCTTAGCAAACAAAGTAGCCTTATAGCTATAGCCTGTAATTGTTTAGCCAGTTTTTACAGCTAAAAACGCTTCAAAAACGTTGAGAAAACTGTTGTTTTGATTCACCTTTATAGCTTCGTTGCGTTGCTTCTGCAAAGTTAAGAAGCTATCTCGCAATTTTTTCATGTATATTATTAATAAGTAATCACATGATTTTTCTCGTGCAATTTGGAATAAATAAGCACTTGTAAATTTTTTCAGACCACAAATTGCACTCGCCCTACGGGCTCGTGCAATTTTGTGAGTCTTTGAAAAAATTTACTCGTGCCTATTTATTCCAAATTGCACTCGAAATCATGTGATTAGCTATACAGATAACAATTCTGATAAAGATCGATTTAGAAAAACATTTCAAAAGGAAATTAACGATAAAAACGTTACATGACGTTTCGACGACCTCATGTCATCATTGTCGAATGTGGATACATTAACTTAATTGACACTACATATAGACTGAAATAGGTGTGTATGTGAATGATAAGAATGTGAATAATGAAATAATATCGCGAGAGTCTAGTGTTCACACAAAGAGTTTCGCGCGAATAGAGTTACTTTGGGTGTTTAGCTTCGGTCTTTTCTTCTTAATCAAGAGCATTTCAAAAATTAAACACTCTGGTTTGCTCCGGCATTTCTTAAGAATTTTAAAATTCTCACGCAGGTTCGACGGCCTTAAATTATGCTCGTCCTCGAAGTGTTTCCCGATTACAGAATGTTTATGTTCTTCAACACGCTGATGGAGGTGGCGGCACGTGTAACCGTGAAAGAAAAATATCTGGAATCAGTCGTTCGCAGAATTCTTCCTAAAGAGATAGCCGATTCCGTCTGCCAGAAGGGTTCCCGTCTAGCCCACCTTTACGGCCTCCCCAAGACACATAAAGCCGTCTTGCGATGCGACCGATCCTGTCTGCAACTGGAACATACAATTACGCTCGTGCAAAGTGGCTAGATCAAAAGCTTAAACCTTTGTCGATCAATGAGTTTACAATCACTGATGTTTTCCAATTTGCTGAAGAAATCCAACACCACCAAATCGATGACAATGATTTTCTTGTCTCGTATGACGTCACAGCGCTCTTTACAAATGTACCGCTGGATTAAACCATCAGAATTTTGACGGATAAGGCGTTCAACGACAACTGGTTCAACAACACCTATGGCCTTAACATCAGCGGAGATGACTTCGTTGAGCTACTGAGCGTCGCCACAAAAGACCAGCTCTTCCAGTTCAACGGGAAACTTTACGAACAAATTGATGGCGTCGCAATGGGATCACCATTAGGTCCTCTCATGGCAAACGCGTTCATGTGCTCCATAAGAGCTACGTAGATGAC
>JAEMWC010000538.1:245000-262500 GCA_016490735.1 Pachyseris speciosa | reverse complement strand
AGGCACACATTAAGAACACTTATAAGGATCAGCAGCCAATGGTGCTCAGTAGGAAGGTGCACTGGTACCATTAATTGTTCATACTCCCACAGAGTCTTGTTGCCTATATGTTTGGAGTATGTAGATTTTTCGATCGGTCGATGTAGCGAAGGATAAAAGTAGGAAGTTGCAAATCCCCATTTCCCTTCTCCAAAAGCCTGATTGTTTCTCAAGAATTCAAAATACAAGTTAACAGTGTCACCATTCAGCTTTCCAAAGGAGATTATTTGATTGATGCTGGCTTCTAACAAACTGACATTGTTTGTTCTTGCTCGCTTCTCTGGTTCAACTGGGGAATCTTCCTGGTCTGTACATGTGGTATTTCTCTTACTGCTGTCACTCTTTGCCCTTTGCTGTCTCTCATTTTCTTCCTCTTTTGTTAGTGAGGTAACATCATCTACCTTAAACCAGCCCTTTTTGCTCTTTAGTGTCACTGGATCTTTATAGCAAATAAAATACTTGTGCATAGAATGATCGGCCTCATGGATAAACCCCTCACAGGTGCTCTTTAGCGAGTTTTTCTTTCCCTTGACTAATTTCTTTGAAACAGGGACTCGAATCAAAACGGTTTCTCCCTTGTTATAGAGTGAAGGTGGATTTCTCTTTTTACCATATACTGCGCAGCCTCATTAGACGAATTCAGAGCTTTCCGCCTGATAGAATCTCGTTCATTTCCTAGCTCTATTAGTTCTCCTCTACGGTTATCGCCCATTTGAAAACTGTTTTCGTTTTCTTCTGGAACTTCATATTCCTTCTTTCCCCCCAAAAAAAGGTTCCTTCGATACCTATTTGGCTTTCTACCAAAGTACACTTCAAATGGAGAAAGAAGACCAAGAGAACGATGTGGCGATTCATTATAGAGTTGCTGGTATTGTTGAAGATAATCCACCCAATTGAGATCGGCGTTGTTGTTGTTGATTAAATTAAACTTTATTTTCTCTTTCCACGTTCTGTGTAAGCGCTCGTCTTTTCCTTGCGTCTGGGGACTGTATGCAGAGCTTTTAATTATGCGAACGTTTAGCGCTTCACAAACAGTCTTTACTACTCCCTTAAATTCCGGACCCTGGTCGCTTTGCAAAATTTCTGGAGGGCCGTGCTCAATGTAAATGTCTAAAAGATGTTCTGCCACTTCACTTGTCTCTTTTGTTTGAAAAGGGCGTAAGAAAAGAAATCTACTGAAAATATCAATAACAGACATAATGTACTTGTAAGTATCACCATCTATCGTGGCCGGTATGCTAGCCATGCTAACAAGATCCACCTGATGCCTTTCTTGTACTTTGGACGCCCTGATTGGACAGAGAGGCGCCTTATTTTGAAAAAGGGGTCTCACTTTTTGTTGCTGCTTCATTGAATTTAGGTTGTGTTGGATGATTCGACGCAATAACCCACAGTAAGTTTGAGACATCTGTTTGTTCAATTTTTTAGCTCCTTCCCCTTTTGTTTCGAAGTATGCACGATCCACAACCTGAGATGCAGTTAGTTGGCTTTTCGACTATTCGTTTCCTCAGCTCTCCGACAATCGGATCATGGATTTCTTTCACGGCATATATGTCACTTCTCAACTTCCTATAAACACGCTGCCTTAAGCCTTTGTCGCGTTGCTTAGGCCAGTCGTGGAATGATTTCTCTCCCGTTAAGATAATGTAAAGTGCATCGTAGACGTCATCGTCCAAAGGCAGATTTTTTCTTTGGGGCTAGGACTAAAACGTTTAGTTTGTTAAATTCTCAGGTTAGTTTTGTATTTCAAAAAGCCTGCTCTTCTGGGACAGTTTACAAATATCTTAAGTACTTTGGACGCCCTGATTGGGGTGACTAGCTGAACGCGTGGCGCAAGGTTAGAAGCCGCATATGATCAGTTCCTGAATGATCCGGCTCTAGTTTCGTAACACACTAAAAGTTGCGTTACCAGACATTTTAGCTACTAGATTTAATCGCCCAATTTGATATTTGCTTTGAAACTCAGAAATCTGTTCAAAGTGTTTAAAAAACGATGAAAATCTAATTTGAAGCCTGCTCTAGGATCCTGTTGTGAGTTTTGGTGAAACCCTTAATCTAGGTGAAGCGCTAAATATAGTAACCAATTAGCCCGTGACGGCTGTCAACGTGACTACATGCAAGGTCATGTAACGTCAGAGTCCCACTTGCGCAAGCAAATCATGTACTGGCAGTCGATCATCAAGCAAAAATCACACATTTCCAAGATCAAGGAAATCAGAAATGAAGATTGGATTTTGTTTTAAAAAACTCTCATCAATTAAAGCCGGGTAAACGTGGTCACACAATTTGGGCAACTGATGTGAAGCAGCGAATCAATGTTATCACACCAGGATCCAAACCTACCTCGTTTTTCCTTATATCCTTATGTTTGTTCTCATCTTTAACTGCTCCAAGAACGCTCACAAATGTTAACAATGAAAAGAGAAAAAGCAGTTTTGCCATTTTCCAGATTTTCCGAGCACGTTGGAAGCGCTCCACGCACGGCGGTGACACGGGTCAGATGATCTTTGACCCCTGATCCGATTTCAACAACCCCTTGGAAGCCTGCGCGTTCCTCGCCTGTCTCTCACCGGTCGGCTGATCACCCATGAATGTGAGGAAGGAACACCTCTGGTACTCTGGTACAATTTTTAACGAGGGTGCTGAACAAAATACTTTTATTTCAACAGGCAATCGATGAAATCAAGTGCGGAAATTTAAGTGTTTTTTACAGCTATCATACTATGTGTGTATTTTAATTCTCCGTTGTCCTTGGGATTTCTACATGCTCGATTTCACTGAAATCACACGTGCACCGGAAGCGTTGATCATATGAAACAGAAATGAAATCCGATTAAGCATGTTCTCCAACGTTCTACACAATAAACAGACGATTCGCAGACCACGATCACAACAAATATCTTTAGAAAATTACTGTACCACGCTAAAGGTCCTGAAATCGACAAAATCTTTGACCCTTAAACGGGGTGTGTTACTCGACAGAACGTCACGCAATGTCAAAGATTTTCCGCTAAAAACAAAAAAAAATCAGCTATGGAATATTTCTTATAAAATGATAAAACGTGTTTTCATATCAATCCATGCCATTCCTTATTTTTTAGTCGGGATCATTTGCGGTCCGGGATCATTTGCGGTCCAATTTGGGGATCATTTCCGGTCCGGGATCATTTGCGGTCCTGGGGTCATTTGCGGACCCGTACAGATCTTTGAAATTAAGTTCTTGCCAAACCACTAAAACATTTTTATAAAAAGCAAGGTAAATGATTGAGGTCAAGCAATTTTAAATCGTAATTGCATTGAAAAAGGAAGGCTCCTCCGAACTTTGCTTAACATGGAGTCAAGAAGAGCGCACCAGTGGCTATCAGTCGCTTTGCAATAACGATTTACCCAGGCGATATTTAGTGATCATCATCATCATCATCATTTCTAGAGCGCTGTGTCCACTAATTGCTCAAAGCGCTGTACAATGGTAAAACTATAAAATACAAACCTAATAACTTCTATGATGAAATTAACTAAACTACTAATAACTATACATCATAAGCAAATTTAAATAAATATGTCTTCAACTGCGTCTTAAACTGGTCAACTGTGATAACATTCCTGAGTTCAAGAGGCAATTGATTCCATAGCCTAGGAGCAACTACAGAAAAAGCTCTATCACCATACGTCTTTAGCCTGGATTTAGACACAGCTAAAAGATTCTGAGAACTAGAACGAAGTAAACGTGGGCTATTATGGTAGACCACGTCAACAAAATTCACCATACTAAGACCACCTTTGCAGATTGGTCCAACCATTATTTTTCGCTTAAGGTGGCTCAAAACAGTTTTCAGTGCTTTCTAAGAGGTAATGGTAACGTAAAGCTTGTGGGATGTGGTTGGAATGACAAGGATACTTCACAAATTAATGTGATCAAGTAAGCTGAAGCCACTCTAAAGGCACTAAGGCCACAAGGTAGCGGGCATTACCCCTTAAATCTACCAAAGCAAAGATTGAGCCCAAGCATTAGCAGCCATGGACAGCTGTTTCGGCCTTGTTAGGCCTCATCAGCGTGGCATAGCTAAGGCCTAACAAGGCCGAAACAGCTGTCCATGGCTGCTAATGCTTGGGCTCAATCTTTGCTTTGGTAGATTTAAGGGGTAATGCCCGCTACCTTGGGGCCTTAGTGCCTTTTGAGTGGCTTCAGCTTACTTGATCACATACATGGGGGAGCAGGGTTGGCGCAATGGTAAGAGCGCTCGCCTTCCACCAATGTGTCCCGGGTTCGATTCCCGCACTCGGCGTCATAAGTGGGCTGAGTTTGTTGGTTCTTTACTCTGCTCCGAGAGGTTTTTCTCCGGGTACTCCGGTTTTCCCCTCTCCACAAAAACCAACATTTGATTTTTTAATTTAAGGATCTTTTTTTTTGTTTTGTGTTGTTTCTTAAGCTACTCATCTGAGTTGTATATGTATTTGTCTTGCCCCGCCACGACTAGCTTCTCAGCTATTTGCGGGGCAAACTACCCTTAACTTTTATATGTAAAGATAAATAAAGTTGTTGTTGTTGTTGTTGATTTGATTTATTTAGAGTTGATTTGATTTCATATATGTGAGGCGCATTTGAAAATTGTATAATTGAATTTGCGCCATATAAAAATATTATTATTATTATTATTATTATTATTATTAATTTGTGAAGTATCCTTGTCACTCCAGCCACATTCCACAAGCTTTAAGTTTCCATTGCTTGTTTTATTGATATGTGGGTACTTGAACCTGAACATTAGCTATGCCATGCTGATGAGGCGTAACAAGGCCGAAACAGCTGTCCATGGCTGCTAATGTTTGGGCTCAATCTTTGCTTTGGTAGATTTAAGGGGTAATGCCAGCTACATTGTGGCCTTAGTGCCTTTAGAGTAGCTTCAGCTTACTTGATCACATTAATTTGTGAAGTATCCTTTCTGAGAGGTAGCCTGAAATCATGCCCTCTCCCTATATTCTATACATGTCGCTGAGGGGAGGAGGGCATGATACATTTCTTTACGAGATCACATGTAAAAAAGCCAGAATCTGGAGTTTTGTCTGATTTGTCGTAGAACAAAAGAGTCTTTTGAGTCCCGTTCTGATTGGTTACTTGATTTACATATGTGACTTCCGGTGCAAACTCAACACAAGTGAGCCGTTATGTCGGCTGCCGAGGCGAATTTTATGCAGCTATAACTTACTCTCTTCAGGAATTTATTCACAAATCCTTGAAGGAAGAGCCGATGGAATGCATCCCAAGGATCTTATGCTTAAAAGAAGACGTTGCAGCCGTACTTTCCACAGGATTTGGCAGGAGAGCTATTTACTAGTTGTTCCGAAAGTGGGGAAAAATGCATCGTTCTACTGATTCCAAAACATCTTTACGGTAGTTGCGGTGAGTCCCCTGGAATATACATGGAACCAGGAACTCGGAAATCAAAAGAAGGCGGATTGTGCTGCCGCGATTGATGAGTCAGGGTTCACAGAGAAATCGGAAAATCAAATCGTGGAAGTACTATGTACAACAATTGACGATCATTTTAATATTCACGGGCGCACTTGTTGCAAGACGTGCTGCTGCAGAATCATAGTTTCATTCCCACACTTTTGATCGCTTTACGATTAAGTAAAGGATTCTGATGTTCCACCGGCAGATTTTTTTAAGTATTTTATTTGTTTCTTGGCGTTTTCAAAAGAGAAAACACACCAATGGTTTGAGCATTATTTAAAAAAGTAGCAGTGCTTTCCCTTGCCGCGATTACCGCATGGATTTCCGGTAAAAAAAATCTGATTGGCTGACATTTATCGTATGACAGCTGTTGACAGGTAAACAACCGAGGGGCAGCAAGCGACTCGTACAGTAATTGTATCAGGCGTTCTTTTTCTCCCTCCCCCGAATTTTTTTAAAATTTGCCAAAAGTTGCGTCTTATCCTGCTTATCAAATTTCGTTAACAATAAAAAATTTCACCGTGCCGTTTTTTAAATATAACTACTTAAAACTAAAATTAAGGGTGTTTTTAGCAGGTCACACTGTTGCTATGGTAACATATAGCGTCACGAAAATGATAACAACGTGCTCTTCAATGATTGGGCAGTTTTGTGATACCATGATTGTAGCATCAACTGACAAAGAGTGGTTATAGTGACCCATCAAAATCTACCTCTTAGAAAGCACTGAAAACTGTTTTGAGCCACCCTAACTTTGTCTGGTTTGAAGTTCCAAATGAACGAGAAAATATTTCTATTGACTTCTTTTACAAATTCGACAGGAACTTTCAATACGGAACAGTTATAGACAAGTTTAGCGACAGCTAACTTTTCGACAATAATAATTCTGCCTAGGATCGTTAAATGTCTACTTGACCAAATATTTAGAACTTTTTTTAAGTTTAGAGAGGCGTTCATCAAAATATATTTTATTCCCAGCGAGCACATTATAAGGAAACGCGATTCCCAACGCGGTGACAAACTGCTTTGGCCACGAAATACCGAAAGGCTTATCTTTGCCTAGCCTACACTTCCACGCACCTAGCCACAAACCCTCGGATTTGGACTTATTTATTTTCAAGCCAGAGAGGTCGCCAAATTGATCGAGGAGATCAAATAAGGAAGCCGCAGATAAATCGTCGCGGATAAAGGCGGTTGTGTCATCAGCGTACGAGATGAGTTTGGTGATCTTGTTCCCATTTTCAAGACCTTTGATAGATTCAGAGATTCTGATCTGCTGGGCGAGTGGTTCTACCGCAAGAAGGAAGAGTAGTCCTGAAAGGGGGCATCCCTGTCTTACTCCTCTTTGTAAAAAAAAATTTCAGAGGAGTAACCATTGTTAATAACACAGCTGGAGATGGTCTTGTAGAAGGTGTGAATCCAGTTGAGGAAACTTGGGCCAAAGTTCATGCTGTCAAGCACCTTGTAAAGGTAATCCCATTCTAAGGAGTCAAAGGCCTTTTCAAAGTCTAACAAAAGTATCATACCCTCTTTATTTTCATGTTGTTCAATTATATCTGAAATTGCGCGGATGTTTTCGCCGATATATCTACCTATATTGTATCGTGTCTGATCCCGCTCTATCTAATGAAGAAGAACCTTCTCTAAACGCCTTGTGATACATTTGGTTGTTAATTTATAATCTACATTTAAAAGAGTGATAGGGTGCCAGTTTTTAATTATCTTTATATAAGATCTTTATTCTGTTTTGGGATCAAGGAGATGATTCCCTGTCTCTGAGAGATGGAAAGTTCGCCGACAATGGCACTGTAATTCAGGCTGTCGATCAAAGGGCCGGAAATATCGTTCCAAAAACGAAGATAAAACTCAGCGGATAAACCATCGGTGCCCGGAGTTTTACTGTGTTGAAAAGTTTTAAGCGCAGCGAGGCATTCTTCCGCGGTAATCGGACCCCTCACAGAGGTTTTGTTTTTCAATTGTCGAGTTTGCGGGTAAGGAATCGTGCTCGAGGAAGGTCGAGGAGCATGCCGCAGATGGTTGATTTTGAGAGGAGTAAAGCTGATTATAAAAGTTTTTCATCGCATCTAGTATAACTTTAGGATCCTCTACTGCAATACCCTCAGAGCTCTTTAATTTTGATATATGTCTAAATTAAAAAAGTATTTGTTACATTTCACACCTAGCTGGTACCATCTAACTCTGCTCTTAATAATGGCGCTTCTAGTTTTCCGCACAGCAATTTCATCCAGTTCGATTTTTAGTTTCCTGGCCTCGTTTACAAGGGAACGATTTTTTGAGGTTCGCATCAATACGGGAGTTTGTTTCCTCTAACTTTTGATGTAGGTCTGATTCAATGTTTCTATCTGCGTAGGCTTTCGTCTTAGCGAAACGAATTACAAACATCCGAATCTCCATCTTGAGCATTTTCCCAATAGGGACTTTTATCTGCGATATCCTTGTATTTTTCGGCTGCGTGTCCACCCCTGTTTTTGTTTGTTGTTGTTGTTGTTGTTGTTGTTGTTCCAGATTATATGATTCCAGTCTCTTTCTCTTTCTCTTTCTCGGAACTCAAACCGCCACAGCAAAATTTTGGAGTAGTATTGCGGGAGTCTTGGGTAGTGCCTCATGTCATAATCGCAGTTAAAAACGAATAACCCTCCTAAGCTTTCTAGATGATCAATCGAATACTTTTTTCATGTTACCCCATAAGTATGAAATATTCTTTTCAGCAAAGTGAGCCTGAGTACGACAATCATGCTATCAAAATCAATCATTTTTAGACCTTGACTGACATTAACTGAGGATCACGTGCGCGCTCATGACCGTACCATATAAAATGAAATATCATATTGTTTAATTCTTTCACGAAAATGCATCTGGGTGGCCATCAAAGAAAATACGCAAACCTGGAGGACCAAATGCTGAGAAGTTTTTAGATAGTATCCAATCTTTCTATTGCATTATTTTCAAACGTGCAGCAGTTTTGTATCATATGTGTCCGTAAAATACTCTAGGAGTCTTAATCACTAGGCCATTTAATACCAAAACAGTTGCCTCGAGGATCCAATCTCCATTCGTTTTAGAATCAGCCTCGTTCCCAGGGCCTTAAAGCCCTGGGAACGAGGTTGTCTTAGAATAATTAATTGTCAACTCAGAAATTTCCTTAAATGAAGAGGCTTAAGAAATCGAGCCAGCTTTTGCAGCATTTAAAACCAGCATTTCAACAAAACACGGTAATTGAAAGTTAGACTTAAAAGCTAGCTTTTGGGAATGAAAAAATTGAAAAAAAAAAGACCTATAAGGCAGTTAATTACTTTTCATTGAATTATTTGTTTAAAAAAGAACTTGAAAAAGCGTCCTGGAAATCTAAATCTTAAAATAAAACTAAATAAATAACAGACATGTTAAACAGTAAAGTAAAAGACCAAAGTTAGACGCAATCTTGGTTTCCTCACCATTCAAGATCAGTTTAATTACTCTCTCGTCAGTTCCATCCTTGCTACTTGCCCGGCATTTGTAGATACCGTCCTCGCTTACTTGGATGCTGGCATAGTTTTTCCCATTTGCCACATCTGTTGATTCCCTTATTACTGTTATGTTTATAGGAGGAATTCCAATGGCTGAACACGAAAGTTTGTATCCCACCGGGAGCGCAATCAAAGAACCTGTCCACGGCAAAACTACCATCGGAGAAACTAAAAAAAGATAAAAAATGGAACATCTCATGATCAAAGCTTTAAACAGGTTTACGCCGGTTTCAGCCGCTAGAAAGTTAGGAACTTTGTTTGACAAGAACTTGAGTTTTGAATCACTCATCAGTAATATGTGCAAAGCTCCATTTTACCATTTCCTTAATATTAGGAGAATTAGAAAATATCTGTCTGCGGCGACAACAAGGACTCTGATTCATACTTTTAGTATGGGCAGAATTTACTACTGTAATAACCTACTTTATGGTCTTCCCGCTAAGTCTATCAGCAAGTTGCAACATGTTCAGAATGCAGCTGCCAGGCTAGTTACAGGCACGTCCCGTTTTAGTAACATTACCCCGGAGCTGTACTCATTGCACTGGCTGCAGGTGAAGGAGCGTATACAATATATAATCATTATACTGACCTTTAAAGCTATTTATGGCCTGGCGCCTAGTTATCTATGTTTAGTTGGGAGTCTGGTTTAGTCTAGTGACCGTTCAGGGTCCCAGTATGTATTCTCTTCGAAGAAATAATGATTTGTTTCTTAAGCCATTTCACGCAAAGACTTCGAAAACAGTGGGTGACAGGTCGTTTGCGGTAGCGGGCACCATCTATTTTTAATGCTTTTACCAGAGACATTAGGCATGAAAGTAATTTTACACGTTTTAAAATTTTAGTTAACACATTTCTGTTTCAATCTGCTTATGACTGTTAATAATATATATGTTCTTATTTTTTACGTATTTTCTTTTTAGAAATTGTATGAAACCTTGTATTAATCTTTTTATATTTTATGTATTACCATACTTTGTATTAATCTTATTAGCGGAGCTCCCGCGGCCCAAAGGGCTGCCAAGGGGAGCACCATACCTATAGAAACCCGTCAACTGCTTTTCTCATGGTAATCATGGCTAGCGGTATTGCTCGTTGCGTCACCGTAATAATTACCACCCAATAATTAATAAGATCTTAATAATAGTCATAATAATCCAACAAGCCAGCCATACTCCACTTGGCCCAGCTGCCCGTAACCAGCTAGTTTACAACGTACGTCTTTAATACTGGACGTCCATCTTATAGCCAATTGACACCTGTCAAAACAAGGTATCTGCTGACCAGTGTCACGTGACCATATCGCGAGGTCAAGTTAAGACCTGCATCGAGGTCAGCTGTTTTATTGTGTGTGTGGTTAAAAACAAAATAATTCAACGCTTTAAGGGCTTTCACTTTAGCGCGGCATCTTGCATCTCACCAAGAAAGGTCACTTAACAGTTCACCGGCATTAATGGGAGGAATGAGTTGCTCAAACTCTGTGGAAGAGGCTCTTTCTTTGGACGTTTGCTATTTTTGCGGATGCTTGTCTTTACTTTACTGAAGCTTGTGTATTTTCAAGTGGTACAAACCTCTACAACACAGGACAGTGAGGTAAATTAAATAAATCGAAGCTTAACATTTGGTTTAATCGTTGTTACTTTTATTCAGGAATGAAACTTGTATTCATTTCAAATCACTTTCTGTATTGTTTTTGCATTGGCTGAGAAAAGGCAATAAAGTTTATGTTTGTCTCTCAAGAAACGTGTAATTCATGTCAGTCGCGTGTTTATATTGATCGTTCCAAACAACTTAAGCCGTCTATTGTCGTTGTTGAATGGTAGAAAGTTGTCCCAAGGGCTTCTTCTCTTGAGTTTGTATGCAAATATAGGGTTGAGAGAGGAGTTGAGATCCGTTTTGCATAACGCGTGTGTGTGACTAACGGAGCGGAAAACAAGAAAAGTTAGCTAAGAATTTATTTTCTCTCTCATCGCCAAAGCTGAGAGGTCAGATAGCATCGGGATTTTGAGTACTGAGATAGAAGAGAACGCAGTTTTGTAACAACCAGTCGGGATTGAAATAAAGAGTTTTAGTTTCAAATTTCTGTGTTTTAATGCTTTCAACTAAGTTACAACATTAGTGCTTGATTCGACTTGCATGGCTGGAGCAATGTTTAAACAATATCGCAGATAACGAAAAGCTTTATTTTCCTTAGTAAAAAGCAATTGCAAGAAAGATAGCGCTTTCGAAATCTGCCCGCTTTTATTTTGAAAATATTATAGAGTTTGGAATAAACCAATAAGGGTTAAAGGAGACCGGGCAAGTTTGGGCAAGCCTATTATGCCTATTGCCTGAGAGCGTCACTATCCACTTGTAAGTATGCAGGAAGACACTTATTAGTATGCAGTAAGGCATATTGTGACGTCATTGACTAGGCACCTAATCCACCTAATCCAAAACGAGGTTAATTATTAACATAGTATACTACTCCTCTACTTACGGAGAGGAACCGATAAAGTAACGACAGTATCAGCAATAAACGAGTACGAAAATGAACGACTAAAAAATGATTGACGTAGAAAGTATTATCCAGTCTCTTAGATTACCCTGATTAAAAAGAATCTTTGGCATAAATGATGGCGCATGGAAAGGTTATTTACGGCACCTTCTATGCCAGTTTGGGGGTATCTTTCTATTCTACTGCAATTATGACAGCAAAGACATTCATATCACCTCTCAGATCTGTTCTGAGCTGCTAAAATAGTGGTCAGATTTTAGAGAGATATTTGACGAAGAGAAAGATCGACAGAACATCGTGTGGAATAACAGAGTATTATATATATAATAAGTATTATATATGTTTACGTATTATAAGTCCGGTATCATCTACGTAAGTGCCCTTTTATTTCAGTTAAACAATATAGATTCCTTTAGAATTATTTCCAAGGAAATTAGTAAAACGAATTTCTTAGTTTAGACTGCTCTCCGACACTCCATACCTCCTCATTTAAAAACAAATCATGATAACTTGTCAACAATCTCCCTCTCACTGAAGATCGACAACAAGGATTTCGATTTCAAGAGACTACCACATATTGATTAAAAGCATAAAAGTACAGTTTCCGAATAACTCAAGACTTCTAAAACGAGATTTTAACCTACCCGATGATCAATTGAAACAGGGGTTTACCCTGCCTCACACAATAGCCACTGAACAATACATTAAAGCTTTCCAGCCATATTGTACACTAATACCAAACTCTATAAGATAGGCTACACTGATCATGATAAGTGTTCCTTCTGTAAATCGGAGCTAGAAACTTTATCTCACCTTCTCTTCCAATGTGTGCACTCACAAACGGTTTGGAAAAACTTCGAATTCTATCATTACCTCCTAACAAAAGAATTCGTGCACCTTACTTTACAGGATGTATTGATAGAGGAATAATTAACTTCAAATGTCCCTTACTCAATTATTTGTTGTTAATAGCCAAAGTGTATTTGTGGGATTGTAGAAGGACTGAAACACTTCCATATATAACTGGTTTAAACCTGAAGGTTAAAATTAAATATGAGACAGAAAAATATATTAGCATTAAAAACAGCGCAATACATAAATTTAATAGCAAATGGGCGTTGGCATCGGGCTCTGTCATTTAACAAGGCACGTGTACTTAAAGGTAAAGAGTAAGTAATAAATTCGTGCATGTTAGTGTGTTCTGTATTTATAAAGTTCTATTGTATACTATTGTCTATGGGTGTAAATAAGTAATCTAAGTAAAAAAGTAATTGTTAGTACAGTTTTGTAAAGTTCATAATAAAATAAAATGAAAAAGCTTAAAAAAATGACCAAACATGACTGATAAATATTCATGCATTAAATAATTACACGCTTCTGAGAAGACGAGAAAAAATCCTAAGCAGAACGGAGTTTATTTCATTTCCTTCTCTTTGCCTGCCTATCGAAAATGGCAAAGTCATCGTGTAAACAAAACGAGAATATATTTGTCTTTGGCTGGTTGGCTTTCATGAGAATTTACATAACTTCAAAACAACAGACGCGTGATGTAATGCTTGCGACCTTTGAACTACGCAATTGATGTTTTTAAGCCCTTGCACAGAAACGCCGGAAGTGAGCTTTGTGGATGAAACACGGCAAAGACAAAGAATAAAACGACGAAGAATCATGCGCATATTAAGACTCGGCCTTCCGGTGGAAGTCGGTCGAGAAATAAATGCAATGTCGACAGGGGTGTCTAAACGTTGAAACACGATGTTGGATGAAAATGTTTGATTGTTAAATTTGTTTTCGAACAAACATACGCGTCCTGTATTGTTTTCTTGTAATGTTTTAACGTTTTGAGGTTTTTGAACCGCGGTCAATTCCTATTGACTGCTCTAAACATAAAATATTGGCGCAAGGAAAGCCATGCGATGTTGCTTAATACCAGTAAAAATAATAATAATAATAATAATAATAATAATAATAATAATAATTGTGGTACTCCGCTTTTAGGCTTGGCTAAATCTACATATTATATTTCATGTAACACGCGCATTTGATCATATGCTCATGTGAATTCGCGCGTTAGAAATAATAAAATAATAATTGCTTTAAAGCAATTATTATTATTATTATTATTATTATTATTATTATTATTTTTATCATCATCATTATCTTCTCATGACGTTTACGCTCTGGCAGATGTAATATTATGATGATGATGATGATAATGATGATGATGATGATGATGATGATGATTATTATTATTATTATTATTATTATTATTATTACCAGTGGAACCGGTAAAAGTAATTTATAATTATTTTACACTATATAAGTTCTCAAATTTAAATACTTAATGATATTATTAAAAAGTTTCCGTTTTTCGTTTGTCTTCTGTTTAGCACTTTAATTTTTATACAGGACATCAAGGTCCAAGTGTGTCCAAAATTTGTAAAGAATGTTTAGTAATATTTCCTTTTCAGTCCCACATATAGTTACAGTAAGTATAATTGTATCCTGCAGTCCAGTCCACAAAATATCCATACGTC
Source organism: Pachyseris speciosa (assembly GCA_016490735.1). NCBI lineage: Eukaryota > Metazoa > Cnidaria > Anthozoa > Scleractinia > Pachyseridae > Pachyseris > Pachyseris speciosa. The sequence continues at coordinate 248,448 of JAEMWC010000538.1, read as the reverse complement.
GTCCACAGAAGGTCACGGGAAATTGCAAAGGAAGAAAGAGGGGGGGGAGGGCAGAAACCAAACGTTTTGATTGAAATGTATGGAGGTACAGTAAATTGGATATTCCAGAGGGCTGCGGCCATTGCAAAGCAAAAAACCTTCCATGGGGGAGGTATGCATATTTCCTGGAACCACACATTCAAGGACAGCAGTCTCCGTGGTCATTGCTTTGCTTGGTTACCCTCACACTACTAGCATTAGCAATTATGTCTTCATATAATGTTAAACTTCACTGTCCTTTTTGAGATACAACATCATGTCAGATCACAGTAGAATTAATATTAATATCAATTAAAAGCAGAAAATTATAAATGTAACCTTTCTTTCGCAAAAACCAATAGGTTGCTATAACCTAATTTTGTTTGAATAGTTTTACTTAATTGACCAAAAGGATCAGTAACAAACTTGGACAAATTTTGTACAGTGCGCGAGAACTGTTCGGGGTTCTGCAGCACATCAATGCAAAATATGAGATGCAGGCTGCTAATAAATAAAATTGACACTTATTCCAATTATAAGCAAATGCACATTGTAGTTACAGGCACATATATATTTTTCCTTAGTTGTGTTTGTTAACGCCGGCGCAAATAACTAATTTCACATGGAATTTGTTTTCATGCATGCCAACACTGTTCGGTGTCAGTGGAATATACGGATAAACAAAGCTAAACAACCTGTCATAATATTATTTGTCCTCCTCTGAACACAAGCAAACATAATTATTTTCAAAGACATTGTGCACACCAAAAAATGCTTGAAGAGTTCTGCAGTCTTAAATCAAACAATTTAGAAACAATAGATTCGTTCAAAAAAAATTGCTTAGCTAAATATTAAAATAAATAAAGCAATCAAAATAATTTAAATCTGATCAATGTTACTGGAGGTAATGGTGATCATCAAACAACAATAGTAAATATTCAAAAACATGATCTTGCAATAGCAAGAGAGTTGTTTTCTGTAGTAACAACTGTTCAGAGGCAATGGCACAATTATTATGAAAATTGGAAATTGCCCTGTTTGTGCACTAGCAAACATATTCTCAAGGACAAATTTGCACACACAAAATGCTTGAAGAGTACTGCAGTCTTAAATTCAATAATACAGCCTTCACAGAATAAAATTCAAGAATGCTAAGCTGAATTAAAACAAACAAAACAATAAAAAATAACTCATCAATGTTAGTGGAGCTGGTCATTGTGAACGTCAAACAGCAACAATGGTAAAATTAGTTAAACCAGTTTTAAAAAGTTGTTTTCTGTAATAACAACTTATTTTTATTTCACTCTTAGCATAGCCAAAATAGCTAAAAACAACCTAAGAATTCTCTTAAGCAAAACATGAATAGCTTCGGTTGGCTTTACAATATATTTTGATTAACAAAATGCATTTTTTCACTGCTTTATCTATAAAACAAACATTTGTTCTAATAAGAAAGATTAATTCAGTCCTTGCTTAAATTAATTTAAATTCAATCTTTAATAATTCTTCTTCCATGAACCTATTCACTCGATTAAATCATGGACAAGCTTGCTTGATACTATCACAAGTTTCTGTATTTGTTTTTGAGTTTGAGTCTCTGTTAAAACTGACTGAGCAAAGACGAGGTCAAATATGATTTCAGATTCAATTCAGGACTTATCACTAATTAAAGCTACACCTCCAGGAAAATACGAATGAAAAAGCTACAATAGGTAAGCAATTTAAGCTTGTCATAAATCGACCATGCAACTTTCAGGCACACTATCACAATATCACTATCACACTATCAAAAGGTGCAGGCTTATTGCTAATAAATTGACAGGAATCATTTCGGATGTTTAACGCTGGGCCTGGTCAACATGTCTCATCAAACTTTGCTTTCTTGCAAGCCTTCACTATTCAGAGTCAGTGGCACATGGAAATATTGTTGTAAACATTGTCATTTTTTGCCCTCCTCTTTGCGCAGGACAAATATTTCCAAAGGAAAATTTGCACATACAAAATACTTGTAGAGACCTACAGACTTGAGTAGAATAATTTACACACGGCAGAACAAAGTAATTCAAGAAATGCTATGGTGAGATCTTGAAATAAACAAAACAAAATTGTTTAAAACTGATCAGTGTAAGAGGAGGTTGACTGGCTATTATCAAACAACAACAAATGGTTAAATGTCACATGCAAAAGTCAACAGTAAGAAACTGGTTTTCTGTAATAAAAATTTATTTCACTCTTAGCCTAGTCAAAAAAGATGAAAACTTTCTGATGCTGTATTTCTGAATAGCTTACAGGAGCGTAGCGAGGTTTTTTAATAGTTGTAGGCCTGTTTTTAACGCGAGAGTCGTTATCACGCCGAAGGCATGTATAGAGCGCCGAAGTTGCGAGCTTCTAAGGATTCCAGGGGTATGCTCACCTCTAAAACGCCATTTCATGCATTCCTCAGTCTCGAAAAGTGTTTGTGAAGTCAAGACATATACCCTGAATTTTACCTAAGTACTCCCGAAGCAAGAAATGGTCGTTTTATTTGCCATGAATAAATGTGATCTGAATTTCCCTTTTCCACGCACACAAATTAATTTGAGAACGAAAAAAACTATTCCTAGAAGAGACTGGCGATGATTCGGCTTCGCCATGGCTACCCAGCAGCTTCGCTGTCTTGCCATATGTAACTCCCGTACGATTGTCGGTAGCAATTTTCATAGCCTACGGGCTCCTAAGTTTTCCCTCGCTTTCGTAATACAGAGCAGTTGCGATTGTTTAATATAAACCGATACGTTGATAAATTGCGCTTCCTTTTTATAACGCTCGCAAAGAATTACAGGAAACTGTTTATCTCTCACAACGGCACAATAATATATAGAAAGGGAAGGCTGAAAATTTGTAGTCCCAGGCCTATGGGCTTTTTTGCTCGCTACGCCCCTAGCTTACACTGGCTTAAAAATAGTTTGATAAGCAAAATGCATTTTTTTCATTGCTTCATCAAATAAAAAAAACTTATTTTTTTATAGGAAAAGTTAATTCAGTCCTTGCTTCAAACTGATTTAAGTCTTATACTTATCAAGCTTTATAGCTCTTCCTTAAAGCTGTTCACTCGACCACATTCATTGACAAATTTGATTTGTACTATCACTGTGCGAGTTTCTGTTTCTATTGAAACTAATCAAAAACTAAATGCCAGGAGTCTTGGGATTCATCACTGCGTACGCTGTCCGGACAAAATCTTGAACAAACTCGCTCGGTACTATAACAACGATTTTTCTATTTCTGCCGAAACTAATCACAAAATAAATCGTAAAATCTGATTCGGCATTTAATTTAGGATTTATAGCTAAAGCTACGCCTCCGGGTGAAAGTAGTGAAAAAGCGAAAAGCTATGCATGCGGCTCAGTGAGCAGAGTTAATTCCCAATATAATGTGATCTTGTCGATCA
>JAEMWC010000538.1:95000-240000 GCA_016490735.1 Pachyseris speciosa | reverse complement strand
GAGAATGTTAATCAAATGCTATTTGAATTTGATCCTGATGATGATGAACCCGAAACCTGGATCGAGCAGGCCCTAGCCCCTGTGCTTACCTGCTTCGAAAACATTGAACGTTATTATCTGAAACGAATTAGCGATGCACCTACAGTTGTTAACGAACCTGAACGTTGCTCAAAGAGTGCTTCACTTAAGACTAAATCAAGTGTTGCATCAGTAACTTCTAGAGTTTCACGATACAAAGAGAAAGTTATTGAAGCTAAACTCTTACAGCATGATTTGGAAGCAGCTAGAAAGAAAGAAAGAAAGAAAGAAAGGGAAGATCAGAGACTGAGTGAGCCTCAAGCTAAAAGGGAGGCTAGCTTAAGACAAACCAAAGCACAAGTAGAAGTAGAAATTGAAGAATTGCAGCGATTGAAAGAAGATGCCATGAGAGTGAGAAAACTTAGAGAATTAGAAGAAACTGTAGAACGAGCTATACTGGAAGCCAAACTTATTAAGGAGGTAGAAGATAACCCTGTCACAGGACGCCCAGAGACATCACAGAAGCACAGTGACGGGACATGGGACCCAGATTACCCCAGTGGTTCCCCCTTACTCCCTAAATCTTCACCATCAGTCGTACCACAGTCAACTGAAAAGGGTGCTAGTCAAGCTGCAGACCCATCCACCCTCACTGCTAGTGCTGCCCTACTGGATACAGCTGTCACTAACAATCAGCCAACTACGATGCAACCTCCTACAAGCTGTGCTCCTTACAAAGATCCTTGGACAAAACCTAGAACAGCTGCTACAGTAACAACTTCGAATACAACCGCTCTACCAAGCCATGGGACCCCATCTAGCCAGGCAGAATTAGCGACGCCAGTTCTGCAAAACTCCCCTTGGAGGGGCTGGGATGTTCCCAGCCAAACTGCAATGACTACCCCCAGAGTACAAAGAGCACCTTTCCAGCCACAAGCAACATGGAGCCTCATCCCTGCATTTCCAGGCCCACCTCAAGATGCTTGGATAGATGAATTAGATGAGTTCAGTGTAAGGTCCCAGTCACACCCAACGCCACATCGTCATCGTAGCTCCTCGGCATTGGAGCACTCACTTCCTAACTTTGACCTTGGAAAATTTGGCGGTTTACCACTTGATTGGCCCTTATGGATTAGAAGATTTAAAAGTATTGTGCATGACCAGCCCTTTCTTAATGATAATCAGCGACTGATATACCTCCAAAATGCTGTCAATGGTGCTGCAAAGAGTGAAATACAGTTCTTAGGTGAAGATGGTACCAATTCAAAGGTGACAGATCGCAAACAAATGTTGCTTCTAAAAATATTTGCATGTAATAACTGTCCATCAGTAGGATACCTAAAATGTGTGCAATTCCACAATTGGTTTCGGCTCCATCAAATCCTATTACAATTACATATTAGCACTCAGAATGCTGAAGACAAGGCTTGCAGACTCTGGAAAGATGCTGTGTTTCTAAGAGTCACAATAGCTGCGCGCACTCTGCGAGACCACGCTGGATTGGCTAAACTGCACCAAACCCTGAGGGCAACCATTTTAACCCTCCATAGACAGAGATTTATTGCTGATCTCCTTAGTGAAACAAACTTGTCCATGGCAGTAGAGAAGCTCCCTAATGTTTTAGCATCTAAATGGGCAATGGACGTTCAGAGACATGAAAGCCAAGGAAGACCCAACTTGTTTGACCTAGACCGGTGGCTCTCAGAACATGTAAGAGCAAGACAATACCTGGAGCAACAGGAACCAGCCAAGCCGCCTCCGAGCAACAAACGTGATCCACCAAAGAGGGAACCAAACCTTAGGAACAGCACTCTGCACGTGTCAGGGAATACACCACTGGGGAACAACCCCGTAGAACGCAAAAGGCCTAAGTCAACAGTTTGTCCATGCTGTGATGAAGCTCACCCCCCCTTAACGGTGTGAGAAATTCAAGAGCAAGTCTGCCCCTGAACGCTTTGAAATTGTCAAAGACATGCAGTTGTGCCTTAACTGTCTAAAAGGGGGGCATCAAGTAAGGGAATGCCTTTGCAAGGACCACTGCAGAGTAACTGGTTGCAAGAAGCATCACCACACCCTGCACACCCTGCATGACCGGCAGCCAACTCAGGACCCTCAACCAAACCCTCGAAAAGGTTCAGACAGCGGACCAGGAGCTTCATCTACGTGGCGGCCACTAGTTCTTTGAGGATTATTTCAAGTTGTATCTGTCCAGATTCAAGGCAAAGAAGGGGTGGCCCCCATCAACACATCTGCTATTCTGGACGATGGTAACTGAGACACCTTGATACGACAAGATACTGCTGACCAGTTGCAGCTAGAGGGCCCTGAACAACTCCCTTGGCAATGTTGAGTACAATGGTTCCTCCCGCAGATCAAGAGTAGTTAACCTAGTTGTGACACCTACTGGCAAACAAGCTGTGAAAGAACCTGTTCCCAGATTGAATGTACCTCCGGTTAGACTAGTAAGGGAGAGCATTACAAGTAGTTGCAAACACTTCCAAGACCTCGACATCCCTGCTGTCTCATGTGTATCATGTGGTTTAGATTACACGCCATTGCTATTATTGCAGACATTGAAAGTATGTTTTTCCAGGTACGAGTTATTGAAAGCGATCAACAGTCATTGAGATTCCTCTGGAGAGGAGCTGATCGAGAGCGGCCACCTGAGGTGTACCAAATGGAAACCATGATCTTTGGTGCCAAATCAAGCCCAAGCTGCGCAAGCTATTGTTTGAGGAAAACTGCCATAGATAATTCATCCGCTTATAGTAAAGGAACAACCAGTTCAGTATTAAGAGATTTCTACATGGACGAACTGTTGAGGTCGCTCTTGTCAGGAGAAGAGGCAACCGAGCTCGCTGTCCAACTCACCGACCTTCTCTCACGGGGTGGCTTTTGCTTGACCAAGTTCATAAGTAACAGTCGAACGGTGTTAGCTCAACTGCCTCCTGAAGATATTCTGGGTACACCTGGTACTTCCAAGCCACTTGATTTGGATCTAGACCGTCTCCCAGTTGAGAGAGCATTAGGAATTCTTTGGAATGTAGAGCGAGACACCTTACAGATCAAGGCAATCACGAAGCAGCTAGCAGCAACCAAACGTGGAATTCTGAAGCAGATATCTACAATCTTTTACCCCCTTGGTTTAGTAACACCGTTCGTTTTGAGACCCAAGTTTATTACTCAAGAACTTTGGAGACTTAAGTACGACTGGGATGACCCTATATCAGGTTTATTATTAGAAGCATGGATTGTTTGGAAGGAATAATTGCCCTATCTTGTGAATCTCTCAGTCTCTAGATGCTACTTAAGCGATTGGCTGGGTTCCCAGTTTGAAAACGCACAACTCCATATCTTTGCTGATGCATCAGAAGTTGCATTTGGTGCCGCTGCGTACTGGAGATTTGAAACATGTGGTGATTCCCATCAGTGTACCTTTGTGTTTGTTAAAGCGAGACTAGCTCCTGTGAAACCGTTGTCTCTCCCAAGATTGGAGCTTCAGGCTGCAGTGATGGCAGTTAGAATGGGCCAAACCATTCAGAAGGAGCTGGATGTAAGCCCCAACCAGATAACCTACTGGACAGACTCAGCAACTGTCCGACAGTACATCAAGAGCCAAGGAACCCGGTTCCTCACCTTTGTGGCTAATCGAGTTTCCGAAATAAGAAACGTGTGCGAACCTGAGAGTTGGAGACATGTCCCTGGACACCTGAATGTTACAGATGACTGTTCAAGAGGTCTCTCCGCATAAGCCCTTTGCCCAGGAGAGTAGGAGGATTCATGGACCGAAGTTCCTCCAGCAAGACGATGACCTATAGCCGAAGCGAAAAACGTGCCAGCCACCTGATGAGTGCGACCCTGAAGTAAAATGCGAGTAGTATAGTAATTAGCGGTACCAGCACACTTTTAATCAAATGTTTCCGTATTTTGGTACCAGCACACTTTTAATCAAATAATTCAAAATTTGGTAAACTATATCTTTTTAATTTGATGATATCTATAGTTGTTTAATTTGATGTAATCTATATTATAAAATTCTCGGAAAAATCACCAAGCGTGACATTCTCGGAAAAACAGGAAATGAGTCATCGCCTATAGCTATTATTCTAAGTCACGAGACGGTCGCATGATCTCTGACTGGCACTGCTGTGCCGTGACGTCATCAGATGGTTTATAATTATATTCTAATATAATAGTATAGAATGAGTTGTAATTCAGAAATTCATGATGAATTGAAGAATATGGAAGAATATACTTGTCCTTTTTGTGATGAGCAATTGGCAAAAGTTGTCAGAAGTGTGGTAGTATCATGCTGTAGTAATCAGGAAATGTTTAACGATAATGGTGTGAGCCTCTGTACAAATTGTGGTTCAGTTCATGGTTATGATTATGTTAAAGAGTATGTTGACTTTTATGAGAATATGTATAAGATACGACGGAAATCGGTATATCATCGGAAGTACCACATTGAAAATATAATAAATGGTATATGCTGTGATAATGGTTTTCAAATTTCTGTAAAAGATAGTGGAAAAATATTAAAAATATTCGAAGAGATAGACACTGTACTCCCATTAGTGAATAAAAATCGTAAAAGGATGATTAGTACTAAATTTGTCCTTAAGCAAATATTTTTAATGTTGGGTCTTCCTTTTGAGAGTATAATTACAACCAATTCAAAAAAGACTCTTAAATTTTATAATCGATATTGGGTTGAAATTTTATTGTTGAGATTTGATGTGATTATTCGTATTATTAGACAGTGAATTTTTCATCGTATTTATTAGGTACATATCGATAACAGGACTGTTGTCAGTCACATAATCATCAATGTTCTTCATCATGACATTGATGCTTGACTCATTGAAATTACCGCTCCTCATTGTGTCTTTTATGGTATTGAGTAGATGTTGATAGCTTTGATAAGCATATGTACAATTTTGGATTTTGAGATCGAGGTTTTTATGCTTCATCCACCCTTGTATCAAAAGTGCTGCTGTACTGATGGCTACCAAACTAACACCACCAGTTGCTATGCTTGTGGCGAGACCCCCGGTTGCAAAGATGATAGACAATGAGTTCCCCCGTAATTTCCATTTTTGAACTGTTTCACCGCCTGTTTGTGAGCCCAACACTTTCTGTGATATGTGTGGTAATAGGCTTTTAATTCCTTAATCTGGTCTTCTGTTAATTCACCTGAAATATGGTTCCAGTTGAATATGCTTTTTCGGCTATCTGTCATATATATCATTTATATTATAATTCTTTTGCAAATACAATAAATTAATCCAGTGAATTGACCACGTAATGGAGATCTTTTCATCCATTTTGTTGTAAGGTTCTTTGGTATGGTATATGTGTACCCTCTGTCTAATGAATAACGGTTATAAAATCTTCCAAAAGCATCATGGAGAATACTATGTGAGTGTAATACATCAATCCAACCAAGTGTTCTTTCAAAAAATCGTGTACTGCAACCATTTCCTGGACCAATAAGTCCTATACCATCATTAAGATATAAAATATTGTTTATTGAAATTTTTATTTTAAAATGCTTTAAATACAAATATTGGTATACTAGACATGATTTCCATATTGTGTCATCAATATGAATATGTTGTTGTTTGGTTTCATCAAAAAAATATTTCACGTATTTGATTATTTCTTCTATCATATATTATATCGTTGCATTAAAATTTGATGATGATCTAAAATTGTTTTTTCATCCAACATGAAATCTAAGTACACACAGAAAAAAATAATACAACCGTCTAAAGGTGCGATGGAATTTGGATTTAAATCACCAAAAGTCATTTGTTGACTACCGGTTCTATTGGCAGCTGTGAAACTTCCCATATCTTTTTTGTTCCAATAGATTTTACTTTTGTCTGTATTTGGAGAAGATAAATTGTCCCAGTGAACAGATAAACAATGCCAAACATTGATTTGGTCCAGATCATTTACGGAATAATCTGCTAATTTTTTGAAATTTTGTATAGATGCTGCTGGACCAAAATAAACACAATTTGTTTGATCAACACCACTTATAGCTAAATTTGAACCATTGTAGTAGCTGACAAACTTATCATAACCTCCATTATCATGACCAAAAAGCCCATTTTTCCATGGATTTCCACCAGTATTTGAATTTAATTTGTAAACAATGAAAATATTAACAGCATTATTATTTAAATTGAGTTGACTTATCATTCTATGTGATCCATCAAACTTTAAAAAATAACGTCCATTATGTTTCTCAGCTTTGGTACAAACTTTGAAGGTTTTCCACACCTTGAACTCCAGAAGACTTGGATTTGTCTTTTAACAGAAAAGCGAATGGGTTACGTTGAGAACCTGATGCTGAAAAAACAAGATCATCAACATACTTTTTGTTAACTGCATTGCTTCTGGGGGTATTGTTGTCAGTATTTTTCAAATTTTGAATTGTGTACCCAGCCATGTCAAGATCACCCTCTGCTGGGTCGGTTCCGTCCCGTTTCAAACAGCTTGCAATTTGAGAGTCAACGTAGCTTTTGTTTGTGGCGTCGAGAATGTCTTTGGGGTAAACCCTGTTGGTAATAAGGTTTCGGCCCAAGTTCAGGTTTCCAGTCATTGCAACACTTCCATCTATATTCAAAAAATTATTTCTAACGTAGTTTCTATTAACAGCTGAATAACCAAATCTTGGGTTATCAGGTATACCAAATAGATCATTTCTATTCATGCTAACAGGTGCATAAATTACACCACCCGTATTTTTATTAAGGAAATCAGCTGTTATATTATCAACATACCCCTTTGTGGCTGTATCATTGTTTGCAGTTGGTGCTGCTACATTAGTCAATTTTTTGTTTTCGATATCATAATTCCCATCTTGAGTCAATTTTAATCCACTTCCGTTTCCAGTATCACCTTTGTCACCTTTATCACCTTTATCACCTTTTAGACCAATTAAACCTCTATCACCTTTGTTACCTTTATCACCTTTATCACCTTTTGGACCGATTGGACCTATATCACCTTTATCACCTTTTGGGCCAATTAAACCTCTATCACCTTTGTTACCTTTATCACCTTTTTCACCTTTTGGACCGATTGGACCAACTGGACCTCTTGGACCTTTATCACCTTTATCACCTTTTGGACCAACTGGACCTCTAGTACCTTTGCCACCTGTTATTGGATCATCTTGATGTGGTAAAAAATTGAATATACCCATATAATATTATATTACATTATACAACACCATAAAAGTTTCTCTTCACTGTTTTCATTGGTTTGTCAATATAACAGAAAGAATATGGTTTTTTAGTTGCTTCAATATACTTTTGCTTATCGATTCCAAGTTCTTTCTTTCTTTCTCTTGTTGATGGAAAATCGTAAAGGCAGAAGTGGCTGCAATTAAGCCTAACAGATTTTGGACATCCATAGAATGACTGTGTTAGGTAAAGTACTGAACAATTTTTGTGGCGACCTTGAATAAAATAGCTGATGATTTGATCTTGTTTTTTATCAGTCATAAAATCATCAAACACAACCAACCGCTGCAATTCAGTGTCTTGAATTTGTTCAACAGGTAAAATTTCATCTTGACTACAAATTAAAACGGGGTAACCAACTTGTTTGCTTATTCTATCCATCACTTGCTGTAAATGTTGATATTTGTCTTGATCCAGATTTTTTGTGTATAGATGGATCTGATCATAATAGACTAACGGTTCCATAATCAAGTGCAAAAATAGTGTTGTCTTTCCGGATCCAGAATTTCCAGCCAATAACATTCTGAATGTATCTTTTGGCATATACGGATACAACTGTCTAAAAGACTTGTTTGAATCCTGAATAATATCATAATTTGGAATTTCCATATGTTAATAGTTTAGATTATGATAAAATTTTATCCAATGTATTTGTATGGATATAGAGCGTATGAAAAGGCTTCTTCAAAGTGGAATAGAAGCTGGAAATAAGACGAGAGAAGTTCGTGAGGTTATCAAGACTTTTGAAAACAGAAAACAAGACGCGTATGATACAACATTTGAATTATTTAAACCTTCAATTGATGTTCAGAAGAGTATTGACCAAAAACAGGATGAAGTTATTGAACAGTTGAAACAAAATCAATTAGCTTTAACACAAGGACTTGATGATGTTGCAGAAATGAATCGCAGAGCAATTACAATGGATTGGGAACTACCCAAAGCCATTGAAGAACCAGAAGATAAGGATGGGAAAACCACCATATTAGCGATCGATAACAATTACAATAAAGATGATAGAATTATATTAAAAAATCACAAGCTTTTGAAACCAAACGATTTAACACCAGTCAGTCCACAAACACTTCTTGAAGAAAAGAAAAAAGCTGGAGAAATTGCCATTAGTATTGGAAGGAAAAAAAAGACATACAAAAACACCAGAAGAAAAAAAATCGTATGATAGAGAGTTAGAAACTTTGAAGAAATATAGAGAAACGATTGCAGATGTATTAACTTCTTACAAATACAAAACAGGGCAAGGAATGAAAATTGGAGCTGGTGTTTTTCATTACAATAATATTGGTGACTTGTTTTCACGACTCCAGTTACTTGGTGGGTCTATTTTTGCTGGTAACAATAGTGTGGGTATCAGAGATGAGTTCACAAATATACTTCACACATTAAGCAGACTAGGTATTGTTTCAAACAATGAGCTAAATAAAATAATCACCAAATATCTAATCTAATAGTATATGACAGAAATATCATTACGATTCAACAGTAAAAACAGAGATAAAATTGGAGTCAGTGAGAGTCATGATTTTACAAAAAGGTTTAATACTCCTCTCTCATTCTCAAATGATTTGAAACATGAAATGGCTGTGAAAACTATTAATATGACATACAGCTGGTACAACATCAGACAATCTTATGGGAATAATCAAATAAAATACAGCCATGACAAAGGTGCAAACTGGGAAACAATAACTTTTGTTGATGGAATGTATTCATATGATGAAATCAATATTTACATTCATGAGTATTTGAGAAAAAATAGACATGTACTGAATCCATCTGAAACAGACAAATTAAAACTTAAGTATGGTATTAATATATTATTCGTTTTATCAACATATCGTATTCTGATTGAACTTGATGAAAACTATCAAGTGGATCTGAGAGATTTTGATTTCAGAAAATTAATCGGTTTTGATTCAAAATTAGTTGCTACCACAGAATATGGAACACATCTCCCTGATATAACACGTGGAGTGGATGAAATATATATCAATTGTGATAAAGTGATAGACAGCATAGTTGATGGCAATAGTACAAATACAATCGCTGTTATTCCAGTCTCAGATCTTGTCAGAAGTTTCCCATTCACCTACAAACCTCGTTTTCTTTCATGGAACCCAGTCTCAACACGACAAATCAGCTCAATGCATTTTTACATCATAGATGCTTCCGGAACTCCAGTTAATTTAAATGGGGTAGATTGGTATATTGAGATATTCTTGAGAGGGGTGGAATTATAAAACCAAATAGTATATGAAACGATTTGAGTTTAAGAAGTACAATTATAGTGATGAACAACGAGGTGATGGTGTTATGACTGATATTATCAAAAAAGTTGAAAAAAAAGCAGCCTCAAAAATTAGTGAACAAACGGGTAAAAAAGGTGGTGATAAAATAATAGAACTTTTGAGAAAGATCAGGAGTGGCAGTGATAATATGGGTGCTAGTGAGAACATGATTAAAAGAAAGAGAGGTAGGCCGCGCAAAACAGATACAGCAAAATAAACAACTTTTATCTAACCCAATAATATATGTCTAACTATCGAGAATCCAAATATATCGAACGTTATGAAGATGTTGTCTTCGAACTTGAGACACCATTAGTCACTGCAGTTGCAAACAATGCTCATCAGAAGAAAACAGGTTACCGTTTTGTTGTTGACAACAGTGGAGAGACTACACCATTTGATTGGTTCAATGCTCGTTTTAATCTTGATTTCATTGAAAACAAACTTGCAGATGGAGCTGCTATTGCTGCTGATGATAGAAACGGTATTGTGAATTCAGCTCACGCTCTAATTAAAAGCATAAATATAAAAATAAATGGTGTTGATGTTTATGAATGTAGAGATGCTAACCAAGCTACAAATATCAAGTCTTTACTCGAGTATTCACAAGGTTATGCTTCAAGTCAAGGAACAAATGAGTTCTTCTATCTTGACACCAACAGACATGCTGAAGACAGAGCAGCTCAAGCCAATTATAACAAAGGATTTGCATCTCGTAAAAAGTTGTTGAATGGTGCAAATGGTAAAGTAAATTCAGAGGTAGCATTTAATAGATATGCATTCATCAAGAGACTTTATGATGAACTTTTGCCTAACTCAAAAGCAGAGGTTAATGTGGAACTTGAAAGTGATGCTAATTTAGTTTGGCAGGCTGCTGATGAATGTCGTGTAGTAGTCACCAAATTTCAGCTACTTGTTCCTCGTATTACTTTCAATGCAGCAGGAAAGTCACTATACATGAGCAAATATCTTGACAACAGAAAGTGGACTTATCTGAGAGAAATGGTTGAGAGACGTAATTCAACAAGACAACAGACAGCCAATTTCCGTATTTCAACTGGAATAAACAAACCAAGACATGTTTTTGTTTTCATTATCAATGATGCAAATGATGAGTCTCAGACAGCCAATAAATTTCTCTATAATACATTCTCTGTTGCAAATGGTCGAACAATGACAGATTGTTATCTTGTAGTAGGTAATGGAAATGATTATCCTGAGGTTCATTATAAACCATCAACAGAACCAACAAGAGTATTCAGAGATGTTTTGAAATACGTTCATGCCATCAACGACTTCAGTGATAGCACCTTGCTTAACAGAGATAACTTTAGCACAATATTCCCTTTCATTTATTTTGATTTGACGAAACAAAAACAGGATATAAAAGATGGGATGACCAAACTGACTTTCAAATACACTTTGAGTGCTGGAACTAATGCAGATTACAGTCTGTATGCACTAGTCCTCTATGAACAGGATGTTGAGATGAGAAAGACTGATGGTAAACTTATTTTGAGATCCATGTAATTTCACTGAATAATTGAATAATTAATTAAATAAATTAAATTAATTAAATAATTAAATTAAACCAATTTTTATATTAAATACAATTTAGTATAAACATATAATATATGACTACTTATCATCCTCATGGAGTGAAACTTTCACAAGGTCAGAAAGATAAGCTTGCAAAAGCTTACAGAACAAATTCAGCTGTAACATTGAGGTTATCGCATAGTGAATTGTCAGGAAATGATGAACTCATGTTAACTAAAACACAAATCAACAAACTGATGAAATCAAAAAGATCAGGAAAAGGTTCAGACATCAAAATCAGAAAAGCTGTTGTACATGGAGGTTCTCTTTGGACAGCTCTATTGCCATTTACAACTAGAGCACTATCTAAAGCAGCTCCAGCATTAGCTACAGGTGCTCTTTCTTCATTAGCAGGTATTGGTGTTGATAAACTGTTTGGAAAGAAACAAATAAGGGTGGTTTCATTATTCCTAATCAAAACTTATCCCAACTATTGAATGTAAAAAATTTATTGAATACAAGACAAATGGCTGATCTTATTCAAAAAATGCAGTATGGTGGAGACGTTATTATCAAACCAACAAAAACTCAGTCTGGTGGTGCTCTTGGAGCAATATTAGCTTCAATTGGAATTCATCTGATTATGAAAGCTTTGACTGGAAAAGGTTTGCAGGTTGACCGCAGACGTCAAAGACGGACATTGCCTGTCCATGTTCCGGATCCAATTGTTTCGAAAAAAGAAGGTGGGAAACATGTTTCTTTTCCATGGAGATCTCCCCCAGGTTTTGGTACATGGGATAACCCAATTGGTCTTGGAATGAAAAAAAAAACAAAAGGAAAAGGGCTTCTACTAGGCAAAAACAGTCCATTCAATTCAATCCCCATACTTGGAACAATACTGTAAGATTCATTAATAAACCATTATCCAACTTTGATTTATTAAATTGGGTAAAACAACTTGGAATAAAACATTTTAGAGGAGTTTTCAGTCGGGATTCTTTGCCAAAACAAATAAAAAACAAAGAATGTGGAATAGTCAATCTTGACAGTCGGATTGGACCAGGTACTCATTGGGTATGTTATCGGAATATGGACACATACTGTGAATACTTTGATTCATTTGGATTAATGATGCCAACAGAAGTTCAAATACATATGGCTACGAGTGGGAAACAACTTGAATACTCTGGTGATGAGATACAAGAAAGGGATTCAGTCTTGTGTGGATATTGGTGCTTATACTATCTTCTTGAGAGACAAAAAGGCAGATCAATTCTTGATACAATACACAATTCCAAATTCAGTCCAACTGATGTGAGTGTCAATCACAGATTCATCATAGACTACTTCAAAAATATCTAACTCAATAGTATATGAAATCATATTGTGTAAAACAGAAGAAAGTCACTGAATGTGTACAAGCAGTGAAAGATATCAAAAGACAAAAAACGGTCGAACTATGATGAAATGCACTTGCTCCGAGTGTGGGATAACAAAGACTAAATTTGTCAGGAAACAGGGAAACTGAATAGCCCGTCTGAAGGGGCGGGCATTTTAACAACTGGATTAGATCTAGCAGGAATGGCAATGAAGAATGTAATTTTACCACGAGCTTGGAAAGCTGGGAGATATTATGCTAGTGAAGCATTACGAAATCCCAAAACACAGCAATATTTGGTGGATAAGGGACTTTCACTTGTAAAGCCAGCTATTAGTTCAGTTGGGAAAAAAGCATTATTTGATTTAAGTACAAAAATACGTCCTAAGCGTGCCGATAAGAGACAAACCCATAAACAGATATTAAGGGCATTGATTATACACGTGGTGGTGCTATTGATGTTGATAAGCTATTAAAGAGTGGAGTTGCTGGAAGCCCATGGCAAGTGGATTTGAAAAAGGGAACTGAACTTTTGACAGATCGAAATTTATTTAAATTCCCAAATCCTGCTGAGATAAAAGATGCAAAAGAAAGAGTAAAGGTTTATAAGAAGTTGTATCAAACTGCGAAGAAAAACGGGTATAATAAAAGTTACAATTCATTTATTCTTGAATCTGGTTTTGGCAGTAAACCCACCTTTACAATTCCAATTAAATTCGGATCTGGTTGGGGTGATAAGGTTTTCGACACTAGTATGCTGAAATATGGTGTTCTTATTCCTAAACCTTTTACCAATCCTAAATTTATGAATGCTTTTGGGAAAGCTATTAAGGGAAAAAATAACAAAGGTTGGACTTCTTATGGACAAATAATTGCTGATACTGCCAAGAATTATTACGGTGGAAAGATTGATATTCACAAAGTTATTGGCAAGCTTCCTAAACCAAAAGCTGGATGGACACCTAGTAAGTATAAATACATGGGACCTTACAATCCTTTGCATGAACAGTTGGAATATGATCCAACAACTGGTGAGGTTTTGAAGTGGCATGTCCAACCTTATAACAAAGTGGATGAAATAGCAGCTTACCATGATATTTGTTATGACATGGGAAAAAACAAAGGTGATTGTGATAGAACAATGGTACAATCTCTTGACCAAATACCCTATGGTGAAATGCCAAAATGGGGTCAAACAGCTAGATTCTTGATCAACAAAAAGGAGAAACTAGGTTTGGGTGTTCCAAAAAACGGAAAAAGCCGTCGAGTGAAGAAAACTGGCAAGAAAAATTAGCTGATGAATTACATACACCCATAAAACGCAATTTTACTCGACGGCGTGTGATTGTAAATAAAATTGATGAAATATGGGCTGCTGATCTTGTTGAAATGCAAAAATTCAGCAAATGGAATAAAGGTTATAAATATCTTTTGATGGTTATCGACATTTTCAGTAAATATGGTTGGATTGTTTCTCTGAAGGATAAAAAGGGTGAAACTGTAACTGAAGCATTTCAAACAATATTCAGAGATAGAACACCACAATATCTATGGGTTGATAAAGGTAAAGAGTTTTACAACAAACACTTGAAAAACTTGTTAGAGAAAAATGGGATACATATGTACTCTACTGAAAATGAAGAAAAGTCCTCAGTGGTTGAAAGATGGAATAGGACAATTGAATCCAAAATGTGGAAACAGTTCACTGTTCAAGGTAATACACAGTATTTAGGCATGTTACCAAAATTAGTGAAACAGTATAATAATACCAAACATTCAAGTACAAAGATGACACCCACAGAGGCTTCAAAGAAAAAGAATGAAGGAATAGTGTATTTCAATTTATATGGTGACATGAAGCAAGTAACATCTAAACCAAAACTTAAAGTTGGTGATAAGGTTCGAATATCCAAGTATAAACGGAATGTGTTTGGCAAGGGTTACACACCAAATTGGAGTGAAGAATTATTCATAATAGATAAAATCCAATACACCAATCCAATAACATACAAAATAAAGGATCTCAGAGGTGAAGATATTGAAGGGAGTTTTTATGAACCTGAATTATTAAAAGCCAGACAAGAGGTATTTAGAATTGATAAGGTCATTCGGAGGGATTACAAGAAGAAACAAGCTTTAGTGAAGTGGAAGGGTTATAGTGACGAATTTAACAGTTGGATACCCATCAAGGATTTAAAAGATATATGAAATTATCTAATGTATATATAACAGAAGATACAGTAGTATATACTGTTATTTGCTATTATGTAGCCAAAAATATTATTGTTTCTGGCTATATTTAAACACAGGTTGAAAATGAATTAAAAATAATTTATTATAATATAATATACAAATGCAAAAATATTCCTACGATAATAAAGAATTAGATGTATCAATAGATTGTTATCTTGATGATAAAAATGATATATGGTTCAGAGGTAGAGACATTCTTCAGCTACTATTCTTGACTATAAAAATCCACAAAGAGCAATCAGAAATCATGTTGTATCTGATGATAAAATCTTGATAGACCTAAAATTAATCACAAATAGCAGAGGGACCAAAACTGTCCATCAGGTCGATAGCAGAGGGACCAAAACTGTCCATCAGGTTGAACAATCTTATAAGTGTTTTTTTATAAACGAATCAGGATTTTATTCACTTATATTATCTTCTAAAAAACAAGAAGCTGAAAAATTTAAACATTGGGTTACATCAAAAGTATTACCACCAATCAGAAAACATGGATATTACAAACAGTTCAAGGACAGAAACAATAACATGCTATTGATTGAAAATGAAAATGATTTGCACTACAAGATTGTTTCATTGATCAGAAAAAAATATGAAGACGCATTAATGATTGCAGGTCTCGGTGAAAATCAAATAAGCTCAAATATGAGAATCAAAAGTTATAACAAAGGATATATGTCTGGACAATGTGATTTGATGTTAATGAATCCAACTAGAAAATACAATGCTCTGTGTCTTGAATTTAAAAGTCCCACTGGTGTGTATCAAGTGACGGATAAACAAACAATTATGAAGCAAATGTATGAAAAAAACAAATGCAAATACATCATGAGCAATTGTTTTGAAGATTTAATTTATGAAATAACCAAACACATGGAAGAAAGCAAATTATACTTATCACGAAGAGAAAAACAATTGTTTCTGACAACATTTAAAACAAATTAAAAGTTAATTAAAAGTATAAATATATAGATTATATATGGAAAACAAAAATGTTAAAAGAGGTCGTGGAAGGCCTAGAGTATTAAGTGATGAAGAAAAAAGGAGAAATAAAACAAAATGGATGTTAAATAGAGAATGGTATTGCAATATTTGTAAGACAGGACGAAACTACACTCTCGCAGGGATATGGTGACACATCAAGACAAAAAAGCATCAATTAAATATGGGGGGTTAATTTTTTAACTGTTCAAAGGATCCATTATTTGGATCACTTGAATCATTAATACTTAAACGCGGGTTAAAACTATTTAAACGAAAAAACCTATAGATTATATATAAATGAAAACTTTTATCTCACCCATTAGTATGGATAAGAAGAGTCTTAAAAAACTGAGCAAATCCCAGCTCATCGAATTGCTATTAAAGCAACAGAAGAAGAAGCCAAAGGTTATTGTGGTAGATGATACCAAACCAGTTCCAGCACCAAGACAAACTGTGAAAGAATTGGTTGATTATTTTGAGAGGAAAAGATTACCACCCCCACCTTCTGAATGGTTAGAAGAAATAGAACAATTGAAAAAGAAACCAGTTCCAGCACCAAGAACTAAAAAGGTAGTTCAAAGGCCTGTGCCATTAGCAAGGACTAAGATAGAGCAAACAGAAAAAGCTCTGAAGGGCTTCACAAAGTCTTTCGAAATTGGTGTGAAAAATAAAGAAGACCCGCTAGAACAACTATTAAACACAAGAATGGCAATCGAAACACACATTCAAAAATTGTTAAGTGAAATGAAAGGACTGAAATTTGTTGAAACACTCAAGGTAACATTCGCAAAAATGACTGACGGAGCAATAGAATACAAAACCGCATATTTCAACAGTCAAGCTGAAACAATCATAAATGATACAGAGATTACTGAATCACTACAAGAGTCAAAACAACAAATAATAAATAAGATTGCAGTTTGGGTTTCTGAGGGGTCTGGTTGGACAATCGAATCTGTTGATAGTCATTACCTCAATGTGGTGAAATATGAACCAATCAAAGGTTCTTCATACATAAAACTACCACAAGAACTCAGAAATAGTGTCAAAGGTTTGATAAACATGAAAAATGAGGATAATGAATGCTTCAGATGGTCTCACATAAGACACTTGAACCCACAAGACAAAAACCCACAGAGGATTAAAAAATCAGACAAGCAATACATTGAAAAATTGGATTATTCAGGAATTGAATTCCCAGTAACCACCAAACAGTACAACAAGATAGAAAAACAGAATGAGATCAACATCAATGTATTCGGTTATGAGAACAAACAACCATATCCAATTTATGTTTCAAAAGAAAAATATGAAGACTGCTTGAATCTCCTTCTGATAACTGAAGATGAAAAAAAGCATTATGTTCTCATCAAAGATTTTAATAAGTTAATGTACAATCAGACGAAATATGAAGGAAGAAAATATTTCTGTATGCATTGTTTGCAGTGTTTCTCATCTGAGAGAGTATTAACTGATCACAAAGACAATTGTATACAAGTAAATGGCACACAAGCAATCAAAATGCCTGAAAAAGGTAAAAACATATTGAAATTCAATAATTTTCATAAACAACAACCTGTACCATTTGTAATTTATGCTGATTTTGAAGCCATAACAGAAAAGATTCAGGCTGTCAACCTGATGATAACAAATCATTTACAGAGGCTTATCAGAAACACACTGACTGTGGATACGGCTATAAGGTTGTTTGCTGTTATGATGATAAATATACAAAACCAACACAAATTTACAGAGGTGAAAAGGCTGTGCATAAATTTATGGAAAAAATGATAGATGAAGTCAATTATTGTAAAAAGGTGATGAAAAAGGAATTCAACAAACCATTGATAATGACAAAAGATGATGATGAAGAATTCCAAAAAGCCGAAGAGTGTCACATCTGTAATAAGAAGTATACTGATAAGGATATTAGAGTTAGAGATCATTGCCACATTACTGGTAAATACAGAGGTTCCGCTCACCAAGAGTGTAATCTGAAACTCAGAGTAAACCCAGAAGAAATAAAAATACCAGTTATATTCCACAATCTGAGAGGTTATGACAGCCATTTCATTATGCAAGAGATTGGAAGTATTGTTAAGAAGCATACTTACAAAAATAAGAAAGGTGAAGACTGTCAAATGACAATCAATGCAATCCCCAATAACATGGAGAAATACATGGCTTTCATGCTTGGCAATCACCTTACCTTCATTGATAGTTTCCAATTCATGAGCTCTAGTTTGGAAAAATTGGTTAGTAATCTACCGAAGGAGTCATTAAAATATACCTCTCAAGAGTTCAAGGGTAATGATCTTGATTTAATGGCACAAAAAGGGGTATATCCTTATGACTATATGGATAGCTTTGATAAATTCAATGAAAAGCTACCAACAAAAGAAGACTTTTTTAGCATACTGAATAATGAACATATATCAGATGAAGACTATATGCATGCTCAGAGTGTGTGGGACAAATTCTCTCTCAAAAACATGGGTGAGTATCATGACCTATACCTCAAATCAGACATCCATCTATTAGCTGATGTATTTGAAAACTTCAGGAAAACATGCTTAGAATACTACAAATTGGACCCATGTCACTACTTTACATCACCAGGACTATCTTGGGATGCTATGTTGAAAATGACTGACATAAAATTACAATTGATGACTGAAATTGATATGTTCCAATTCATTGAAAAGGGCCTGCGTGGTGGTATATCATATATAGCCAACAGATATGGTAAAGCAAATAATAAATACATGAAAGAATACAATGAGAAGGCGCCCTCGAAGTACATCATGTATCTTGATGCTAATAATTTATATGGTTGGGCTATGTCACAATACCTTCCAACAGGTGGATTCAAATGGTTGAACAATGAACAGATCAACAAATTAGACCTATCCATGTACAAAGAAGATGGTAATAAAGGTTTGATTCTGGAAGTGGACTTGGAATACCCCCAAGAGTTGCACAACCTTCATAATGACTACCCACTTGGACCTGAAAAGATTAAAGTAACTAAGGACATGCTATCAGATTATTGCAAAAACATTGCAAATAAATATAATATATCAACAGGTTTGGTACATAAACTTATTCCAACATTAAGCAACAAAGAGAAGTATGTAGTCCATTATAGAAACCTCCAATTATACACCAAACTAGGTTTGAAAATAACTAAAATCCATAGAGTGTTAGAGTTCAAACGATCCCCTTGGCTTAGACAGTATATTGATTACAACACTCAGAAAAGAACTAATGCAAAAAATGCTTTTGAAAAAGACTTCTTCAAACTTATGAATAATTCAGTATTTGGTAAAACAATGGAAAACCTCAGAAAGAGAGTAGATGTGAGACTAGTAACTGATGAGAAGAAACTTACAAAATTAGCAAGCAAACCTACTTATGTAAGCAGTAAAATATTCAATGAAAATCTAGTAGCTGTGCATAAGATTAAAGAAACACTAACATTAAACAGGCCGGCTTATGTAGGAATGTGTATTCTAGATCTTAGCAAGACATTGATGTATGATTTTCACTATAATTACAATAAACAAAAGTATGGTAATAAAGCTAAGCTACTCTTCACTGATACAGACAGCTTAACCTACGAAATTGAAGCTGAAGATGTATACTCAGACTTCTGGAATAATAAAGATAAATTTGACAACAGTGACTACCCTGAAAGCTCACCGTATTTCAATAAATCAAATAAAAACGTGATTGGAAAAATGAAAGATGAAGCTGCTGGTGTTCCTATTTGTGAAATCATTGGTCTGCGATCAAAGATGTAAAGCTATATGAAAGACAACCAAAAAGGAGGAAAAACTGCTAAAGGAATCAAAAAGATTGTTATCAAAAAGTGTATCAAACATGAGAATTATAAAGAGACATTATTCGATAATAAACAGTTGCAACACAAAATGAAAACAATCAGAAGTCAAAACCATCAATTAGGAAGTTATGAAATCAACAAAGTATCACTCAGCTGTTTCGATGACAAAAGATATATTTCAAAAGATGGAATCAACAGTTATGCATATGGTCATTATGCCATCAAAAACTAAATCAATTATTCTTTACTTTTTTATATATCAGTATTCATTTATGAAGAAGATATCCATTTCTTTCCAAGGATCCTTTATAATGAAATCATTTTGAACCATCTGATGACGTCACGGCACAGCAGTGCCAGTCAGAGATCATGCGACCGTCTCGTGACTTAGAATAATAGCTATAGGCGATGACTCATTTCCTGTTTTTCCGAGAATGTCACGCTTGGTGATTTTTCCGAGAATTTTGTAATATAGATTACATCAAATTAAACAACTATATATATCATCAAATTAAAAAGATATAGTTTACCAAATTTTGAATTATTTGATTAAAAGTGTGCTGGTACCAAAATACGGAAACATTTGATTAAAAGTGTGCTGGTACCGCTAATTACTATACTACTAATGCGGTGCCTGGTCTGGTCTTTCTATTGAGGTTTCGGATGAGTTCTTGGACCCTGAGAAAACATCGTCGTGGATTCATTTAATCCGAGTGACTGCCTGGGTGCTCTGATTTGTTGCAAGCTGTCGAGATAAAGAAAAACGTTTGAAGCTAACAGGTAAACCACTCTCTGTGGAAGAACTTACCAGTGCAGAAGTATTTTGGATCAAGAGGGCCCAAGCCCAGGCTTACCGTGAAGACTTGAAGAAATTGATGTCGGGAAAGGAGCTCCCTCAGAATAGTGATCTTAGTTCTCTTCACCCTTACGTAGACGAGAAGGGCATCCTGCGAGTTGCAGGCAGAATCAAGCATGCACCAATTCCTCATCAAGCTAAACATCCTGCTATTATTCCAAAGAAGAATGAGATTGTCCCGCTGATAGTTAACCATCTGCATCGAAAGTTGAATCACTCAGGACCAGAACATATACTCTCAGAGCTACGACAGCGCTACTGGGTGCTGAAAGTGAGATGGGCTATCAAGAACGCAATTAAGGCATGCCGTATCTGCAAGAAATACAGTACCAAACCAACTCCTCCGCTGATGGCGAGTCTACCCCCAAGTAGATTACAACCGTTTTCTCCACCCTTCTACCACACTGGCGTAGATTATTTCGGCCCGATGTTAGTCAAAGAAAGAAGATCGACTGTCAAGCGTTATGGCTGTTTGTTAACTTGCCTGACGACAAGAGCGGTACACCTGGAGATTGCTCATTCACTTGACACAGACAGCTTTATCATGGCGTTGAGAAGGATGATAGCTAGAAGAGGAAGGCCCAGGTACCTCTATAGTGACAACGCAACTAACTTCGTTGGCGCTGATCGGGAGCTAAAGGATTGCTTAGACAGGTTGGACCAAGCCAAGATATCAGATACCCTATCGCAAGATGGAATTCAGTGGTTCTTTAACTCTTTTTTTGGGTTGTTTTAATACAATAACTTCACGTACCAATTTGACAGCGTAGTAATAGTTAGCCTTGATATATGACAAATCACCACAGGAAAGAGTAATATTATCGTATCCGGGGTGTTTCCTTTACAATCCATGCAGGAAACAGCACGACTTAAATCAACGCCCAACGTTTGCAGAGGCGTTAATTTCAGGGAGTTTCTTTTCCCATATTCTGTACTCAAACACGTTAATAGATTCCGGCCAAATATGCACTCAATCAACTAAGGCCTGTGGCACACTGTTACATCATGCTTTAACACATTAAAAAAAGTACTGGGACCCCTGGAGTAATAAATCTGGGGTGGTTATGACGGGAACGGACGGAGGTTAAAGGAAAGTTTTCTTTCCAGCTCCGTAAGGTTACCGTGTACCTTCAGGGGTGTCTCTCATCCCAATTGAGAACTAGATTCGGCTTTCTGCAACGGTTCGTGTAACGATTTAACCATTTTTGGGTACGTTACACTTGGTACAACTTGTCTCGCAATGGCGTTGCAACACAAGCTGCAATAAACATTGCACAGTGTAACAGCGTCTTCAGATTCCAGTGCACATGAAGCAAAATCTTGAAAAGAAAGTATGTTTTTGGCTCGATTTATTGTGATAAGAGCATTTTTATGAAGTAGTTATACCATATTAGTGAGAGAATTCAGTGCTTTAAACGGGACAAAACCCCTTTGACCCATGGTATCTGATCTCGGATTTTTGCCTGAAAAAACAAACAAGCGAACAAAACAGGCGAACTCTATTGAACGCTTGAATGCCATTAGCCATCATTCAATTTCACAACCTTCGAATTATTTTTTGTTTGTAATAAAAAAGGCTGAGTTTAACACCTTTCTCAAGTAAAAAGTTCTGTGTCATCAGTATTGTACAATAAACCAAGATACTGTTTACTTCTTGTTTTCAGGAGGGAATTCCGACCACATAGCGATTACCACTCACCGCAGCGCGGTCAATACACTTGCCAATTGTTACCCTATCACTCCAAAACTATAAATCAGATGTCTTCTCTTTCTTCTCCTCAGCGTGGATTTGAATCAATAGTTACAGTGTACGTCAGGGCAAGCTATTGCTTATTTTCAATGTCAATATATATGGCTAACAATTAACATATAACTACGATTAAAAATTCACAGTACCTTTTGCTGTCGGCTCTGATCCGGTTGCGTTGAAAAGGAAAGATATGCGGAATCCTCTAAATCGAACGTTATACCATGAGTGGAATATTATCACTGCATAGTCTCCAGTAACTTCAACTGTCTCCACAGCCTTCGTACCACAGTTCACACCAAATGACTGGCCCTTCTCATTGGTAAGCTTTAAATACCCCAAACTGCAAAAAACAAAAAATAACACACACACACACATTTATGTTCAGTGTGACGGGGTACAAAAGTAATTATAGCTCAATAATTATTGTATGTTGTTGCTATGTCTCATAGACTCTTTTTCAAACTAACAGCGCAGCCTCTAAAAAAGAGATCAAGAGTGACTGTTTATAATGAAACGATTCTGCGCAACGACCGTAATAGGTTACTAATACACACTTCTAGAATTAAAAGTTAAGTTAATTTTATATGCTGTACACGATATATATTCAGTATGAAGCACTTCTAAAAAATAATGCTCAAAAAAGGTTACGGAAAAACAAACACTACCGTGGATTCTGGGGCCCTAGTTACATAAGACCGTTGTGAACTCAGACCAATGCGATCACAGACCGGTGTTAACACTCAGACCAGTATGAGTTCGGTCCGTCGGGGTAAAGTCAGAGCGATATGAGTACGTTAACATGGGACCAGTGAGAAAGTTAAGTGACTACATGAGACCGGTACGAGACTAAATCGGTACGATTTTACAGCAGCATAATGTTTACATGAAAGCAAATGTAATATATAGATTTAGCCAAGCCTAAAAGCGGAGCTCCAAGATTATTACTGTTTTTACTGGTATTGGGCAACACCGCATGGCTTTCCTTGCCCCAATATTTTATGTTTAGAGCAGTCAAAAGGACCTCAAAACATTACAAGAAGACAATACAGTCGACGCGTGTGTTTGTTCGAAAACAAAGTTAGCAATCAAAGGACGATCAAATATTTTCATCCAACATCGTTGGACGAGCATGTTTGACGGTTTAGCCACCTCTCACAATAGTGCATTAAATGGCTTTCCATGTTTGAACTAAATCAAACATGTTCATCCAAAATTTCGCATTACGAACAAATGTATGATCGTTTAACAAATCGTGCAGAAACGGTAAAAAGCAACCAAATGAGCCACGTAACGTCGAAAATTTCAGCAATACTACGCAAAAGTCATTTTTTGGACTCACTTGGTCCCGTGTTTGGTCAAACATTGTTTTGCGTTTAGCCACCAAATGTTATGCTTGACAAACACGATAATGGATGAAAATGTTTGATCTTTTAGCCAGGACTTAACAAACATATTTCGTAGTAAGTTAAGATTGGACAAAATCTTAAATGTCTTAGAAAAGAGAAAAAGGAAAACAATCCTGATAGTTTGGATAGGTAATTGCATGGGCCGAGTAAAATTAAGGATTAATATCACTTGCGCCAGTTTTCAGAAAATTGCTGAAATTACCCTCGTCACCATAAGTGATACTAATCCTTAATTTTACGAGGACTCGTTGCAATTATGTGTTAACAACATAAGGGCAAACGTTTCTTTCAGTTCTTAACACTGTAGAAACACAGACCTCGAAAAACATGTACAGTCAGCCAAGCGGAGAAAAAACACTCGTTCACTTGCAAAACAGCAAATAAACAATTCGACTAGCTACTTCTTTGTGTCCAAAACGAGTAGATTGTTATTTATATCCAATCGAGACAAAAATACAAGTTTCATTCCTGAACAAAAATAACAACGATTAAACCAAATGCTAAGCTTCAATTTATTTAAGTTACCTGTGTTGTCGAGCTTTCTACAACCTCAAAATGCGCATCGATCCACTATAGTAAAAACACATCTACAAAAATAGCAAACGGTTTGTCCAGAGAAAGAACTTCTTCCACCAAGTTTGAGCTACTCGTTCCTTCAAGTAATGCAGGTGAGTTGTTAAAGGTCAGATGAACCAAAATTTCGAAACCCTTTCTTCGTGTCATTTCCAAGTGAACGAACACTAAAAAGGACTACCGGAATACAAAATCACGTAGAAATTGTCCTATCTGAGCTTTGAAACAACTGGGAGTACGGAAATATTCGAAGTACAAACGAAAACGTTTCTGAAATGGCCGCGCGCTTGACATGGAGGGAATGGAAACAAACACGTGTTGTTGTGACGTCACTGTTGGCGAGTAGATGAGGAGCTCGATCAATGCTGTAAGCATTCTTTGCGATCTGTTGAAAAGTTCTTCGTTTTAACCTTTTGTTCTCTCTTCGAAAAAGGCCAAGGAAGTCGAACATGTGGTTTCAACGTAGAGCCGTACTAGTATGAACCAATGGCAACAGAATCGTATGCTGGAACCTCCGATGACTCGCCTGACTTCAAAGAATACGATGCAAACGAAGACCGAATCGGTCAAATGGATTGGTGAGCGTTTGTTTACTCAATATACTGTAAAAGGTCGCCGTAGAATGGTCAATAAATACGTTGGAATCGCTTTGTTCTCTGTGTTGTTTAATTGTATTTTCGATGTATACTGTGAAGCCATACCTCCACGTGCTGCTGTTTGTTGTGTTTTGATCCGCGTTTCTCCTTTATCAATGTTCACCATACTGTGAAATGGTCGCCGTAGAATTACAACTGCATGCTGTTCACTTTCATTTCACGCATTTTATCTGCTCCTTGTGTTTTTCGTACATTCTCACAAGTATTGTTATGCAATACCATAATGTCCATGCAGCTGTTTTTTGTGAGTCCGATTTCACTCCGATGACACTGCGTGAACAATCCCAAAGGCTAGATAACATGTTCAGTCGTTGTAACAGGGGAATCCGTGTAATTGACAAAATGCCAGTAATTAAGTCTTATATGCTTTTTTAATAAATTGTTTACTTTTCTTTACAATCTTGACTTGAGCCTAAGGTGCAGGTGCATTTGTGGACTGTGTGCCCATGCAAACTGGGCAGGAAAATGTCTGCTGTCGTGAAATCTCAAAGTCATCTGATAAGATACCACATTCCATGTCCTGCATTACTGACAATGAGAATTTTACGGCTGTGTGAACAAATGCAGCTGTTATTGAGATAACTTATAACCAGTCTCTAGAAAATGAAAACACTAAATGAGTATGTATATGTATGCTTGTAAACATTGTCATTAGCCCATCGCCAACATAAGTATGTGCGTCTGGAAAAGGTGTCTGATTTTGGGTAATGCATGGATTATGTGGGATTGTTGTAAGGAGTTCACCTACAGTTGGTTTATGTCAGTATCGAAATGACCAGGAAAAAGAGCATAGTGATAAGTTGGTCTAGAAATGAGCGAGGTTGTAAATGGGTGGGCTACAAACTGATGCTAGACATCTCATGGCCACTAACCAACCTCCCTGAAAGTTTTCTATTTGGTATACAGTCGAACCTCGAATATCCGGACTCGTTGGCACTGAGCTGAACAGTCCGGATAATCGAAAATATGAATATTAATGAGCCGAAAAATAAAACTGAATGATTGAACAAATGGAGCGTGAAATTTCACTTAGCTACGAAGAACATCTGAGCTAATCAGAGCTCAGTGAAATGTATTGCATTAGTTTAGCGCGTGTGAGCTGAAAACGTCTACAGATTTGTGTTTTGAAGCAAAAAAAATTCAGTTTCAACAGGAGTTTTATTACTTAACTGAAGGGAAACAAGTTTTACTACTAATCTTAAACATGGCTAATTAATAGTAATGTAAGACTGGGACCAGCTAAGCAAGTCCGGATAATCGAGAAATCCGGATAATCGAGCTTCCAGTGTATATTCTTTTATTATACCTTTATGTATCATTACACTACTTGCAATAACTTGCATGATGTACATTTAACATAATACATTGTCCCATAAACTCCATCCAATCTAGATGTGGCTTCTTGTACCATTTGGTACCTATACATGTATTTATCATATCACCATAAACTGCTGCTAAAACGAATCAAGCATATTCCTTCAGGATAAAATCATTTATGGGAATTATTATGTTCTTTGACTGTAAAATGAAATATTATATACCTCCAGAGGGTATATAATTCATGCCACTAAGTATTTTATGTACCAAATGAGAAAAAAGGCTATGAAAATTTTGTCACTTGAGGTTTCAGAGTATGGTATAAATATAATTAAAGTATATTCTTTTCACCAGTACATACAGATATTAAATATGCCGACTGATCGCAGTTATGAGTACTACTTAAACAGTAGTGAAAATAAAGCCTGAAAAAAAAATTAAGGCTTTAAGCCCCGGCTACACGTTCAAACATTGTTATAAAACATTTGTTGGATGAACAATGTTAGAACGTGTAGCATGCATGTTTGATGACGTTTGTTCAACATTTTTTGTTGGAAGAATGTTTTGATTTCGATCAAACATTTTCTCCAACATACAACAAATGTTGAAGCGTGTAGCCGCCCTTTCAACAATTTTGTATTACAAAGACCAATTAGAGTTAAGGGTCCAGTTCCAATCCGAAGCCTAATGGTAGAGGTGGAAATTGTTGAAGCCAGAACCCCAAAGCGACGTGTTTCCAACAATGTTATATGCGTATCCAACATTGTTAGAAGCGTTCTTACAACAATGTTGGGACGTGTTCTTCTAACAATGTTACAACGTGTAGCCGGGGCTTTAGTTTCACTACTGTTTAAGTCGGGTTCATAACTGCGATGATCAGTCACATATTTAATCATTAATCCGCAGTTCAAATATATGATTTTCATATATTCATTCTCACATACAGATATGTTGCCAAAAGGCAATATACCTATTGGATACATGAGAAGCTGTCATCTTGTTTGCTAAAAAAAAAATAGAGAGAGAGAGCTTTCCACGTGAAAGTACCGTAGTTTTTCGGTTATAAGGCGCACTTGGCTATAAGACGCATCTCCAACTCAGCAACACTTGGTAAAAGACGCACCATAAACTGAAAGTAACATCATAAGGAAATGCATGCGGAGCGACAACGAAGTTGCAGCCGACAAGAACAGAAAACAGTGCATAAATAAACAGCCAAAAAAGTAGAGGGAACACTTTTTATCAAGTTTATTTATTTTTGACTTACGAAATAACCAAATGTTTGTAAACAAAGCAAGAACGTTGCAGCCTGATTCGATTCGAGCGAAATTGTCACATGCGCGGGCGAATAAAACTAAGCTGATACACCTTGATTATTCAATAGCGTAAATTGTCAAACACTAGCGACGGGAACGCTCAGTGCACAAAAATTGGATGGATGAAGAAAGTTTGTTGAATTTCTTTAAAAAAAAAATCAGTTTACATTTCTCGCACTGGAGGTGTTTGCGATGTTAGCACTATAACTTAAGTATCACATTACAGTGCACCTGTTTTAAAGCACGTCCGATATGCAAAGACGGCTTTGTTTTGAGAATACTCGCAATGTTCTTTTATCTCGCATTACCAGTTTTGAACAAGTCGAATTGCAGTTCTGCTTGCCGATCTATCGTAAACTAAGGCGACAAAATTAATTTTGAATTTGGTACAATTGCCTAGCTTTCGGCTTGGAAATCTGAGACAACTTGTTCCCGTGACGTCAAACTCCCGTCTACGTTGGCGTATGAAGAGGACACACAGTTACTCCGCTTTCTAGGATATTATTATCCATCCACTAAGATCATCCTCCTTGGATGTAAACAAGCGCTTACTTTGCCGAAAGGATGCGAAGTAAAAAGCTCTGGCCAAATATATTTACGGCTACTGTACATACGTAAATTCCATTTGTACGCCACTGATAAGAATATTAATGGATTGCACGGACGTCTCAGCTCTTCACATCCCAGCAAACCAGCAAACTTAATATAAGATCGAATCATCAGCGAGAACAAAAGGATCACTCTACTTCCAGCTGTTTCAAACAAGCTGGAAAATGCCTACTTGTAGCCTTCTGCGTTTTGCAAACGCTGAACGAATAGATTAGGAATTGCCGCTTGAAGTCGTCCCGTTATTCGGCAGGCTAGGATTGTTGTCGGTGTTGCTTCTTTTCTAGGCAATTTTTGTTTCGGATTCCACGTTTTTATTCTTGAAAAAAGTTGGTGCCGGGCATCATCTTTCAAGTCAGTTTTCGGGGCTTGATAGCTGGAACTAGCGAACTCGTTGCCACGAGATTATTTTTGAAGCTGTGTGGTGTGAAATGTAAAATGGTCTGCACAAAAGCTTGAACATTCGTAGAAGCAAACGATTCCCTCTTCAGTCTTATGAGCCATTCCTTCCGTAGTTTTGGGTCATCTGGAAACTTGAAAGTACTTACTTTACACTTGGAATTGTTGCTGCAGTTTACTGCAACACAAAACATAATGCTTTCCGCTATAAAACGACACTAATTTCAAGACTCACTCAGTGTAATTTTTAATGTTTCCGCAATTTTTCAGCTCGCCAACTGTGACGTCACAACTGTTAATTCCGACAAATTCCGGACAATTCACCCGACCGCTCTACGAATACGAAAGCCAAAACGAAGCACTTTTCAGCATCCAATATCTCTAGGATACAATACCCGATCACTCTGAAACTCCGGAATATGTTTATTTCTTACTTTAGCTACACAGTTCAATAAAAATTGACTTAAGGAAAAAACGTTGAAATTTCGGTTCATTTGACCTTTAAGTGAACTTTTTTAGGGAGCAGCAAGATGCCGCGGTAAAGTGAACAGCCGTTGAAACGTTAAATCAAATTGTTTTTCAGCCACACTATCCGGGCGCCATACAATTGGATCCAAAATTTAAGAATTTCCTGAGAAAAACATTTCCTCTTCCATTTCATCAGTTGAAAATTCACCTTCCGGAGTATCTTTTAAGTGGTTCTTGATTTTTATGCCCTTTACGCGAATTAAGGGGCCGTTCACACTTAGCTCGTTTTAGGATCGAATTAGTTTAGATCGACCCGAAACTGATCCAAAGCCACTTTGCTTGACTAGTGTTCATACTGTGTACGGCTAAACGGACGAAGTCACACTTCATGCAATAATTCAACGCTACCTTCGACGAAGACAAAAAAATCTCGCTGTTTATGTTGTTTATCGGCAAATGTTTGAGCGATCGAGCACGACAAAGGCGATTCTGGATTGAGTCAAGAAGAGGGAAAAGTCTGTTTTGGGAAGAAACAGTAAGCCAGTGGAAAGATGATACGCTTTGGCTCGAAAACTTTCGAATCTCGAGACAGTCCTTTCTCTTTATTTTCCATGAGTTACACGACACTCTGAAGAGGAAAGATACAAGATTTAGGAAGGCAGTAACTGTTGAAAGGCGTATAGCCTTCTGTCTTTGGCATCTTGCCACTGGAGAACATCTGCGTTCCTTTGGTTGGAGATTTGATGTTGAGAAAAGTACTGTCTGCCAAGTAGTGATCGAAGTTTGTCAGGCTATTGTAGATGTGCTTTTGCCGGTTACAATCAAATGGCCCACTGGGGATGACTTAAAGACAGTTATAGAAGGCTTCAAGACAAAGTGGCGTTTCCGTCAGTGCGCGAGAGCTACTGATGGAACTCACATACCTATTGTTGCCTCAAACGAATGTCCAGCCGTTGTGATGCAGGTCGTTGTGGACCATAGGTACAGGTGAGATGTCAATTGGTTTAAAAATAAGGCAACAGTGCCTTTTTTTCAGACTCAGTGACACAAGTAGAAGTGAGCAGGGGAACTAAGGTCCTTGACATCATCATTTAGTGTTAGTCTCATGTTTTAGGTTCACCGACGTGTACCGCATGAAATGGCCAGGAAGGATACATGATGCACGTGTTTTAAGCAATTCAGGCTTGTATTTGAAGGGTCAACAAGGAGATCTCTTTCCGGATGTGAGTGCCAGATAGTGTAGTAATAGTTCACTACATAATATCTGATAATCAAGTGCAAGTCATTCATGGAAATTATAAAATTTCTTTCAGTTTTTTAGTAATGAATTTTTCCCCATTTAATAGAGAAGAACTGTTTTGACTTCCCGAGTTGACGAAATATGATCACAATTCTATTCTGTTTAGTAAACTAAGAGCATTCATGGATCTGATGTTCCCCTGGTGATCATTGGGCATGCCGCTTATCCCTTGTTACCATGGTTAATGAAGGGATTTCAAGACAGTGGCGAGTTGACCATGGAACAACAGCACTTCAATTCAGTTCTGAGCAGTGCCAGAATGGTGGTGGAGGGAGCCTTAGGGCGTTTAAAGGGTAGTTTTCGCTGCCTCCTTAACAAAAATGATAGTACATTGAAATATTTGCCTGTTAAGATTGCTGCATGTTGTGTTTTGCATAACATTTCTGAGACAAGAGGGGATGGTTTTTGAGGAGGAATGTTGGATACATGTAAATGATGATCCTGATAATGAAAGCATTGCCAGTACTGCGACCCAAGCAGACACAACAGCACAAGAAATTAGACAAGCTTTAACTGTTTTAATAAATGAACAAGTGTAACTGCTCTAAAGAATGTCATTCCGTATAAAAAAAAGTTCTTTTAAACAGCTTTTGATCCTTAAAATTAATAGCGGAGATCCGCGCGCCGAAGCCGCGCGTGCGGAGCACCATGGGTAAGAAAATATAGTAACCCATCTGCTCGACAAAATTTGGTTTTTGGTCACCCTACGTACCTCGTTAGTGCATACGTCCGCTCCTCCATGTATGACAGAACAAATGTCACATTTAAGTCGACGCTGCGATGCAACCCCGCGTGTTTTTGGCGGGAAGTTGCATGATCATTTCAACTTGCGTACATGAATACTTAAAACACCAACACAAAAGTAACCTCTTAGCCAATTTAAACTCTTATATGTCGTTATATGTCGACAAACGCCGAAAGAAATAAAGAAATGAAACGAAAAGGCGAAGTTCAAAAGTGGAGAGAGCGACTGAGAGCACGAGCAAATGGGGTAAGCTTTAATTTTGTGGAAAACATTGATAAACATACTGCATAAATCGATTCAAATCAGAAACCTTGGTTTATTATGTAATCCGTTCGGTGTTTACTTTGTGTTATGTTCGTGTTGTGTTTAGAAAACCTAAACTACAAGACATTCCTGATGTTTTCTGTCTGACTAACGGTTATGGAAAATCCTTTTCCTGATCGCTTTCCACTGTACGGAATATCATGTTGGAAAATCTAAAGCGAAAATGAAAACGGTAAGATAATTTTTGCAAGGATTCACGACTGGGGTCGGTACAAAACGTGGACCCCCCTTCTGGACCCCTTCTGGACCCTTCTGGACCCCCTTCTGAAACCCTATCTGGACCCCCTTCTGGACCCCTATCTGGACCTTTTTTCTGGACCCCTTTCTTGACCCCTTCCGGACCGCCCTCACCCCTCCCATCCCCATCAATATAACCAAAATATAATTATCTGGTACAGCTTGTGAGATCTTCAACTTATCTTCACTTTTTCTTTGCTCAAACATTTGCCAATTGAGTGCTAAAAAATGCTTAACATTTAATGAGAATTCTTTAGCGTGCCATTTCTTTATGCACCAAAAATATTGTGAACATCCACACGCGTTCTCATCAGAGTTGAAGGTAAGCAAGAGTATTTTTGTTATTTCACATTAGTACAATCTCGACATTCCTAAGTAAGAAAAATTCATAAGAAAAATCATCATTTTTGGTCAGCAGTGGTAGCCAA
The DNA here is from genome assembly GCA_016490735.1 of Pachyseris speciosa. NCBI lineage: Eukaryota > Metazoa > Cnidaria > Anthozoa > Scleractinia > Pachyseridae > Pachyseris > Pachyseris speciosa. The sequence continues at coordinate 208,038 of JAEMWC010000538.1, read as the reverse complement.
AAGCATAGGATGATGCAATTAAAATGGCCCAAAAGCGGAAAAGACCGAAGGAGCTCTTGACTTTTTATAGGCTGTAAAAGTTACGAAATATAATCTAGCCATTATCTGTCACACGACCGACCTTGTAAGAGGCATGGGAATGTTCCTGATTTGACTTCACAAACTGATTTGCATGCATGTTTACAAAGACTTACGGCGATTCAAATCAGTTTGTGACGTCAAATCAGGAATAAACCCATACCTCTTACTAGGTCGGTCGTGTGACAGATGATGGCCAGATTATATTTCGTAACTTTTACAGTCTATGATCCGGAAGGAGTCCAGAAAGGGGTCTCGAACGGTTTCCAGAAGGGGGTCCAGAACGGGATCCAGAAGGGGGTCCAGAAAGGGGTCCAGAAGGGGGTCCAGAATGGGGGGTCCAGAAAGGGGTCCACAAAGGGGTCCAGAAGGGGCTCCAGAAGGGGGGATCCACGTTTTGTACCGACCCTCACGACTGTGCATCTACAAATATTGTTGTGCTTTTAGGAGCTAGTACTTTAGAGGAATTTAGCTAGTAATTGTTAGAGCATCACGGGGAAGACTATAAAAGACTGAGATAGTGTATTTTTGTTGTTGTGATCTTATAATTTGGTTTTCAGTGGCCAGACAACTGTCATGCCATTCCCTGGACATTGTGGCCAATTAGCTATACAAGACATAGAACTTGAAAGTTGTCAAGTCTTTCAACTTCAAGATAAAATGCATTTGGGATGGGCAAAGGTCATGAAGAATTAGGCCAGGCCAGAAGAGTAACCTGACTGTCAAATTTTAAAGTGCTTCTTTTAAATATAATTTTCCTATTCTACCTGAGCTTAACGTAGATAAACATTCACAAAAACAACAAGTTTCTTCAGTGTACATATTTGTTTACAACTCTGCTGAAATGTAAGTTCACAGTCTCAACTCAATCCTTAATTAACTACATTCTTACATAAAAAAATTGAGAAATGGGAACCAAGTTTCATGTCTCAAGTTTTCAGTATTCATAAATACAGGTTATTCCTTTCGCTAACAAAGAACAGAGGCTAATCACACATACAGCAATTGGAATCAATCTTGGGTTCATTCAGGTACATGTTGTAGGTCAAAGTGAAATTCTGGTTAAAATGAGTTCAACCTAGTTTTATTCTCAATTTCCTGTGTCTTCTGACCCTAATTATTCATGATCCATGAATATTTAAAGTAAGGAGACAAAGGAATTACATTTTAACTCGAATTTCATTTTAACCTTTAACATACACATATACTGCTTTCTAACTTTCCTTGTATGTAATTTTCAATGTTGGAAAATTGAATCTATTAAGGACATCGTGGCGCTAGAAAAGGTTCAATGGAGAGCTTCGTGACTTGCTTTAAGGCAGAAATGCGGCAAGGTGAGTTATGAACACCGCTGTAGCTTATTGAAATGGCAAACACTAGAGAAGCGAAGAAAACTTCTATCTCTGGTTCAATGTTATAAGATAGTTTTTGATATTGATCATCTATCTTTCCCAGATTTCTTTGAGTTTGCCAAAAGTAACTATACAAGAGCTAACCATGACTGTAAAGTTTACTTCAGAAGAGCAGTTTGTCATTGTTACAAAATAAATATTCTTTCTTTAACTGCATTGTTAGGAAATGGAATTACTTGCTAGGATACATTATACATGCCGAATCATTATCTGTTTTTAAGAGTAGAATATTGAATATTTATTGAATTAGTAGCCATTAAATTTTATCTAGTTAATTAGGGAAATTGTTTTTATACAGGGTTAACCTCACAATTTTCCTATTCAGGATGTTTTTGTATTTGTGCTGTAACCTCCTGAATAAATTCTTGTTGTTATGTTATGTTACGTAGTTTTTGTACAAAGCCTATTTTCAGTAGTGTGCGTAAATACACTGTGCCTGTTTCTAAAAATACAAATCCTTCCCCCCCCCCCCCCAAAAAAAAAAAAGATTCAAAGTGACAGTCAAGTTACATTTGAGCAATGAATTTGAAAACAGTTCATACTACAAACAATTTATTTTTATAGGAGGAACAGTCTGATAGAGAGAATCCTGTATTGGAAAATTGCCTGCATCTAGCAACAAGCAAGTCATTTGAAATACAGCAACCCTCGAAAGTTTAAAATGACAGTGACCATTTCGAAGATCATCAGCTGATTGCAATAAGAGCAAGGGTAGTTGGTGTTCCAGGAGAGATAAGAAAGTGCCAAAAGTTTGGGATTGTAAAAAAAAAAAAAAAAAAAAAAAGAAAAAGAAAAAGAAACGAGTGAAATCAACTAAAGGGTTAAATAGGAAATTTATTAAGAATGAGACCTCATGTGCTTAAAAAGTGGTCAGTTTTAAACAGTGCATAAGGCACTATCTAGTGGATAAGATTTGCTGCAAGTAATATATATGTTGTTCCTACTGGACTGTGACTATAATGAATAATCTGTTATTCAAAACCTGGGACTAGGTATTGATCAAATCACCTTTGGGTTTACATTGTATCCTTACCTTTCTACCAGACTTCTTGAGTCTTCTTGCATTTTTCTTGAATGTGCATTACTTCAAGTAATACCTCTGCAGTCAATTTCGCACTGTATTTCCAAATTGGTAAATCTCCAGTAAGCCAATCGACAGGAGTAACATAGATACTAGTGGTTCTTGCTATGCAGTGGTTGTTCAATCACTTCAACAAGCCGTGATGTTTCAGCATTTGCAATTCTTCTCAAGGATTTTAAAATACACCAATACATGTATTAAATAAACGTAGGTTTTTATAGCTAGAGAATGTTTCGAAAGTGTTGCAGCAGTACATGGCTATTCAGCAAAACCCCAAAAATAAAATTGACTTGACTTGACTTGAAATAGGCACTCTGTAAGTGCATGTGGCTTCTGAATGCACACTTTGCAAGGCTATGCTGCCACGACAGGTTTTAAGATACTTGGACAAACAACGTGAGGATACACAGGCTAGTCTGCATGTGCAGAAGCCGTATAAAGAGAGAATGAGTATTAAATATTCACTCACACTGTGAAGACCTCAACTTCAAGGAACTGGGTATATCATTTCCATACTGTTATTAAAATAACCTTGATTGGAATGTTTATAACTATCAACCACATCGTCATTACAATGACTTGATCTAGCTCGTAAAAAGTTGTGCTTAGATCCCAGCTGAGCTCTTGTTTCGTTTAATATAGCATTCTGCTGGTTCAAATCGATTATTTATCTTAGAGGGAGGTGCTAATAAACTTTCACATACTGGTCAAGTGCAAATGATGTAAATTGTGTAACACTTTGATCAGCTATCAGCTATCAACTTTGATCATGTGTAACACTTTAATCAGCTATTGAGTTTATAATTTTGCCTGTGTATTGTAAATAACATTACCGCTAGACAAAGTATTTGGATAATTGCACATTAGGTTAGATCCTTATAAATTTAACTTATGCCATAATATATCCCTATTTGACCTATGGGATAACTGTCTGGGGTCATGTATATGAGTCAATTCTTCAACCCTTATTTATTTTACAAAAAAAGCTATGTGTCATTGTACTTTTCAAAATTTGACCACCTCACCAGCCATTTGTTTAAGTGTTTTAAGGTAAAATGGTTTTTGACCTTGTTACTTTTCATAATTTTATCGGTGATTTTATGTTTAAGTAGATTACTGCTTGGAGTCTTACATATGAGTCAACTCTGCTTGAACCCTTACTTATTGTACAAAAGAAAGCAATGTGTTCGTACTTTTTCAAATTTAACCACCACACCAACCCTTTGTTTATGTGCTTTAAGATAGATGTAATTATGCTTTTTGACCTTGTTACTTTTCATAATTAAAATTTGCTGTTATTTTTATGTTCAAGTACATTGTACTACAATATGCTCTTTCCATCTGCAGAACTGTCGTTCTTTCTTTTCTAAAGTAGATTCAATTCCTAGCTGTAATACTTAGCCCTGCTACAAAACAGACTTATCACCTTCCAAACGTCAAGACCAATTATGGCTAATTTAACGTTTGTTTTCATGGCAAACATCTGAACTCCTACATCTTTTTAAGTTGAATGATGTAGCTAGTCTTTGTTTGTTAGAATGTGATATAATTATGGAAATTTAAAATACTCTTCCTTGTCTTGATTGAAAATGATTATGCAGATATTTCTGTACTGTCTAGTGGTTTATGCAGCCTTGCTTGTTTTTCTTTTGTTTGGGGGGGGGGGTGGGGACATTCAGGCTACTTTGTTCTTTTTTTTTTTTTGTTACTGTCATACTGGTGTTTTAATATTTTGTTTGTGTATCTGTGTGTTCTTACAACCTCAATTTTTATTCATTGGTTTGTACACTGACCGTCTGGTATTGTTAAGAGAAAAGAAGGAACGTGGCTAAAAAAATCGGCTAGCGAAGCGAGCCGAGCGGGGGACTGGTGGAGGGGAAGGGGCGGCGAACAGAAAGATCCAAACGCCTTAAGATGCCATTTCTTTTCCTGAGCTGAGGTTACACAACGCGTGCGTGACATTCAAGTACTAACAATTCGCTTCAATATCCTCATCTGTCAACACTGAGAACTTTGACCAATCAGAGCATGATACCAGAATCTGGTATCATGGATCGGCGGCATGAAAGGCATGTCTCCAGGCTCCGCCACGTTCCTTCTTTTCGCTTCTTAACCCCACTGCGGAGCTTGGTCCCAGGGTAGTTCGGACCGGTCTCGTGTAATCAGGGACTAAACAACGTCTCACTGATTCTCTATTTACTTCCCCAAATTTAACACTTCGGAATGGTAACGTATGAAAAGTTATTTTAGAGAAAGAATTACGCCCAAGATAAAACACTTGGTATTGATAACCTGAGAGCACCGAGCTAACAAAAAATGGCATGCATTTACAGTTGAACAGAAACTGTTCCCGCAAGGTTTTGATAACAATAATAAATAATAAGTATACGTTGTGAATATGGAAAAGACGGTGTTAATACCGTTTGGGACTTGGAAAACAGGGAAAATGAAGTTAAAAAAAATCAGAAACTATCTACGACTTAATCTTCACTGCAAACACAACGGTGTTATACGGGTGAAATCCTTGAGAGTGCAGAAAGATCTTAGGCTAGACGGGAGAACTGGTCAGACAGTCAAGATGATCAAAGAACTGGATAACAATATGGCAGCGTATACAAAAGAAGTCGAGCAGTTTATCAAGGAAGTCACAGGGAGTGAAATAACTTATCAAGAATGTGCAGTTACGGGAACACCACGAGTTCAAAGAACGACAACACAACAAATTTGCAAGACATTTTTGACAAATCTGGGCAACCTAATGCATCAAGGTGGTGGTTAACAATTTGTGTTACGGTCCTCCTCTATGGTTGTGAGTAGTGATCTGAAGCACATGGTAATGGTAATGGATCTATACACCGCACATATCACATATAATTTCATAACAGTTTATAGTTCTTCTATAGGACATGAAAGACATGAAGAACCAAAGCAACTCATTTACCACCTCTGGCTACCGTATGTTTGATCGCATGTCTAACGACCGAATTTATAAAATGACGGCAGCTAGTATACTTATTAAGCAAGTTCCTCACAAGTCAGTTCAGATCACGGTAAGCGTAGACCAGGGACACATAAGACTTCCTTTCTGCAATACATCCAGTGATTAATGAGCGACGGTTATGGTCAACTCTCTTCTGACCAAATAACCAGCCTTGCTAGGGGTAAGAACAGGAATATTTCAGCCGCCCGCGCTGCCACTGACCGATGACGACGGCGACGACGACGACGATAATGATGATGATGATGATGATGATAATGATAACGATGATGGTGATGGTGATGGTGATGGTGATGGTGATGACGGTGGTGATGGTGATGGTGATGACGGTGGTGATGGTGATAGTGATGATCGTTATCACAAGTACATCAATGCAAAGCTCCACGAATAACAAGGAACTGTTTAGACTAATCACGGACAGATGGGTAAAGAATGGTTCAGATGGGATTTTCTCTGATGCGGAACTGATACTGTTACTGATACTGATACTCCCCGCTGATAAAGGCGCAGTCAGAGTGATTCTGAACAAGAATAAATACCCAAAAACTGTCACCAGCCTTTAAATGATACTAACACCTATAAAGAATTGAGAGCAGATCAGACCAAGAAGTACAAGGAAGAATTCATATGTCATGAAAGATTTTCAAGACAGAGAGGTCATAACTACTAACCAGTAAAAGAAACTTTACCTTACTAGTGAACTACCACCTCGCCTCCATGATCCTCCTAAAGTCCACAAAGTGAACATGCGCCTCATGCCCATCGTGAGTTCCACAGGAACTACACATATACGCATGTGTCCCATGCATGGCAGATATTCTATCTCCTCTTGCCGGTAAACTGACAGAATTTCATGCAGATGAGGCAAAGGGCTTAAACCTAGAATCAGTTAAGGACATGAGGACAAGCGTCCCAGTGGACAAAGCACTAGAAGTAATCAGTTCAAGATTGTAAGCGGACGAGACGTTCCCAGATGGAACTTCCTTCGTGACAACTTATACTATCATCACCTTTCTTGTCCACTGCTTCATGTACTGACTCGCTTTTTCAAAGAAAATAGTATCTTAAGATCCAAGGTGTTGCCATTGGTTCTCCCGTGCCATCGATCGCCTGTAACTTTGCATATGAGGATTGCGAACAAAGGGTAATAGCCACAGTCAACCCCAACGTAGATACGTAGCTGATACAAACACTGTTATTGGGTATTAAAGAAGCTTAAATCTGTAGAGTTGACCAACCATTTGAGCTCCATTGATGATGATATTAGGTGGACCTCTTAGGAGGAGACTGTATCACAAGTCCAGGCTGAAGAAGAAAACTTGGCTACAAGGATATAAAAATCGTCATCCTTCCTGAAACAGTGACCGTTGAGGCGTAGGATGGAAACATCAAAACGAGAGTGTTCCGCGCGACAACACATACAGACCATTGCTTAAACTTCGATAGTAATCATCCGCTATAATTTATGGGAGGAGTAGTTAGAACCTTGCTGAAAAGAGCTAAGAACATTGTACATTTCACTGACCCGGTAGACAGAAACAAGATGAGACGCCATGTTAAGAGAGCCTTGAAAGTCAATGGTTTACCGGATTGAGCCAATAAAAGCGTGGAAATACGGCTGGAACGCATAAAAAGAGTAGAGAAGGTACTCCAACCCACTGATGAAGGCAGCAACCCCACTAACAAGCAGTCCAGTAGTAATTTAGCAGTTGTGATTCTCTACATAAAGGGACTCTCAGAAGAGATCAGCAAAGTGGTCAAATCATATGGGTACCGGTCAACTTAAGACCCACCAACACAGAGAGGGAACTTTAAGTCTAACCAAAAGATATAGCGGACAGGGTTGCTGACCCAGTTTATCACATTTTCTGTTATGATCGCAAGGTATTGGTCAAAGAAGGCAAAGAGAACAAGATGCATTGAACACCAGTAAAGAGGTGGAGCTCAGTTAACTTTGTGGTCTCTAAACAACATCACAATTACCATTACGTTAGCCTGGATAAGACCATGATCCTGTCGGTTGACCAAAAATCCTTCGAGAGAGGTGTTAGAGAGTTTATTTACATCCGAGCCTACAAAGAGACGGTGGAAGATATAAATTACCACCCCGCTGGAGAGCCGAGTTCCGGAGATATCTGGGTCCAGAGTTGATCAAGTACTGGATTTATCGTCCAACGACTGAGCGAAAAATTCCACAGACGCCCACAATTTCTCGACAGAGTCTTTTACCTCGTCCAATTAAACAGAGTAGTCAGTGTACGAGATCCCAAAATGATGGAGACGGCAGGAAAGAGTCCTCAAGCTCCAAGAACACATAGGATATTTGTCTTTCATCAAGTCTACCATTTCTTATTGTCGCAAGTTACGACGAACCTACTCCTTAAAGTCCTTCTCAAGCTCAATATCTTCTTCCCAGTCGGAGGTTCTTCTTTTAGCTTCCATTTTGAAACAGAGAGCTTTGTAGGGGCTTATGGGATATACTCGTGATACGTTGTGGTCTATGGCATAGTGGCGTATGCAGGGTTTTTTTCCTATCGCATTGCTGGGCCATGCAAGGTTATTTTTTTTCGACGGCATTGATGCGCCATGCAAGGTTGCTTTTCTTTTCCTATGGCGTTGCTGGGCCATGGCAAAGTTTTTTTTTTTTTTATTTCGAAAGAAACTGTCAGAAATTAAAAACAAAACAAAATAAAGAACAATAAAAACATCAAAAAAGAAGAAATCTAAAACAAAAAATGAAATAAGAATATGAATGGTGTGTATGAGATAAATCATATATATGAACTGCGGAAATGAAATCAAATGAAGAATGATTCTCGCAGTTGTGAACGCAATTTATGCAATTGCGAAAAGAAGCCTGAAAAAAAATTATTTTCGCAGTTCATATATATGATTTATTTTATACACATCATTCACACTCTTCTCTTTCACGGGAACATATGAACCCACCATTGACCTGCTCTCAACGTGAGTGGCTTCATAGCTCAGTTGTTGGTTAGAGCGTCGCACCGGTATCGCGAGGTCATGGGTTCAAACCCCGTTGAAGTCCTGAATTTTTTTTAAGATTTTTTTCGCAATTGCATCAGTAAATTGCGTTCACAACTGCTAAGATCATTCTTCATTTGAAAAAAGAATTAATGATAATAATAATAATAATAATAATAATAATAATTTAGCAATTTTTCGTGGTCAAAAAGCGGGAATCATGACACATAAGCAAAAAGGAATATCACAACAAGGAATAAACTAAAAGCAATTTATTGAAACACTTTTGACATGTTCCTTAGGAATCAACAAGCTACAGAGAATTCTTACCACTTAGAGAACCTGTGAGGACCTTAATAAACAGCAAAAATGTACCTTGGGCATTTTTATGAAGCTGAAACACTTTGTTTAAATTAGATCTGTTCGTCGCCTGATAAAAACTGTGAAATGCCGTTTCGATGGCAGTAGTAAAAGAGAAAACTTGAGCATAAGTGCTTGAGCAGTTAACTTTAGCTGTTTTTGAAAACTTTGAGCAAGCGGGTGACCGTCCAGGGCCGTTACCATGACCTGTGAAATCGTAAATCGTTGTCCGCCATTTTGAAAATGGATTATCGGGGAGAAGGTCATGCGCGCACGAATGCGCATGTCTAATCGTTTTTTTTTTATCCCTGTCGTTGCTACCGCTTATACTATTACTATTGATTGTCCCATGATTATTGCTATTGTTGTTGCTAACGCAAATGATAATCATAATAAAATCAATGATAATTATAATAATAGAAAATTGAGATGTATGAGCGTTAATCGTGTTTTTAATATATTTTGGGGGTTTGCATAATAAGAGGAAAATCCCAAAAATCTTAGAAAAGAACGTAGGGTCCGATTATGTTCGAAAATTTGTGTACATTGCAGCTTTGTAAACAAATCTAAGAAATAAAGCAGCCTGTCGTTAAGTAAATCATCCAAATGCTATGGCAGAAAACGTACAAATTAACGTGAGTACGACGCGACATCTTCTATAATGAAGTGAATTTCAAGAAATCGTAATCTTTTTTGGCGAATTTTAATAGGCGCTGTTGTTCAGTATCGATCTTCTACGTCAAGAGAGTTTAAAGCCTTTTTTTCTGTTATGGTTACGTACGTAACCAGCCAAAATATTGTCAGTTACAAAAGCATAGTCGCCAAAGAGGTTATCTGTGCATATTAGGGTTCCCATCATATAAGGGTCACAAACTTTCCCTAGCAACGATATGATAGTTAGGTAAGTCATTCTTCCAAGTCAGGTCAGTGGCCCATTACCAGGTGGAAACAGTTGAGGCTTGTTTAGGGCATCTTTGTAACCTGAACCCTTTCCTAAATTAAATGAGTATAAGCTGTCCAGAAAAATGGCTTCTGTTTACTTAAGTAGTATAGTGTTTGGGGGTTTCAGCGCAAAAATTAATTTAGGGGGGTGTTTTAGCAAAATGATCTCGGATTTTGGAAAAACTATAGTTATTTTATTTTTGATCTCGTATTAAAATGCGTGACTTTCTCGGAAAAATCACCAAGCGTGACATTCTCGGAAAACAGGAAATGAGTCATCGCCTATAGCTATTATTCTAAGTCACGAGACGGTCGCATGATTTTTCTAGCCAATCAGAAATATACCCATAAATTACTCATTTGGTAAAAACTTTGAGTTTGAGTTTGAGTTTGAGTTGAGTAATTGCAACGAAAGCATTATGGCTCCATCACTGGAACAGCTTACTGCAAGATTTGAATCTGCATGTCAGAAAATTCAGGATAGTATTATGGTTATTGAAAGTCTTATGGGATCTGATCAGACTTTTCAGTTGAAGATAATTTAGTTTTTGATGGCATAGTGCCCGTATGCGTAACTGTTGATTCCGTCTTTTGATATATATCTTTTGTCATCGAAGCAACTGAGTGATACTTTGTTGATTTCATAGATTCCTAATTGATGGTTTTCACTTCTGATTGTTTTCATTCTATGATGCAACTGTTTATTATCAAATAGTGTCTCTTTATAATTTTCATGTTTGATGTTATTCTTAATAACATTCTTCCCAATTCCTTTAGCTGTCTTCCCTCCTTTTCGGTTGTCTTTCATATAGCTATACATTTTCGATCGTAGACCGATGAAGTCACAAATTGGAACTCCTGCAGCCTCATCTTTGAATTTACCAATTACTTTTTTATTCGTCTTATCGAAATATGGAGAGTATTCTGGGTAGTCGCTGTTGTCAAATTTATTTTTATCCTTCCAGAAATGTCTATAGACGTCTTGGGTTTCAATTTCATAGGTCAATGAGTCAGTGTCTGTGAAGAGCAGCTTCGCCTTGTTTCCGTACTTCTCTTTGATGTAGTTGTAGTGGAATTCATACATCAGTGTCTTGCTAAGGTCTAGAATACACATCCCCACGTATGCCGGCCTGTTTAGGGTGAGTGTTTCTTTTATCTTATGAACAGCTACCAAATTTTCATTGAAGATTTTACTGCTAACATATGTCGGTTTAGCAGCCATTTTCAATAGTTTCTTTTCATCGGTGACTAATCTGACGTCTACTCGCTTTCTGAGGTTTTCCATCGTTTTTCCGAAGACTGAATTGTTCATGAAGAAGTCTTTCTCAAAGGCATTTTTAGCGTTAGTTCTTTTCTGAGTATTGTAATCAATATACTGTCTCAACCATGGGGATTGATTGAACTCTAACACTCGATGGACTTTAGTTATTTTCAAACCGAGATCAGTATATAATTGGAGGTTCCTATAATGGAGCACGTATTTTTCTTTGTTGCTTAATGTTGGTATCAGTTTATGTACCAGACCAGTTGATATTTTATATTTCTTCGCGATGTTTTTACAATAATCTGATAGCATGTCCCCAGTCACTTTAATCTTTTCTGGTCCAAGTGGATAATCATTATGAAGATCATGTAACTCTTGGGGGTATTCAAGGTCAACTTCAAGAATCAAACCCTTTGCACTATCTTCTTTATAGACAGCCAGGTCTAACTTGCTGATCCGCTTTTCTGTCAACCATTTGAAACCACCGGTTGGTAAATATTGACTCATAGCCCAACCATACAAATTATTAGCATCAAGATAAATTATGTACTTCGAGGGCGCCTTCTCGTCGTAATCTTTCATGTACTTGTTATTTGCTTTGCCGTAACGGTTGGCTATATAGCTGATACCACCTCGCATACCCTTCTCAATGAACTGGAACATATCAATATCAGTCATTAATTCCAGTTTGATATTTGTCATCTTTAACATAGCATCCCAAGATAGCCCTGGAGATGTGAAATAGTGACACGGGTCCAGTTTGTAGTACTCAAGGCATGTTTTTCTGAAGTTTTCAAATACATCAGCCAGTAGGAGTACATCTGTTTTAAGGTACAGGTCATGATAATCGCCCATATTTTTGATTGAGAATGTATTCCACACATTTTGAGCATGCGCATAGTCTTCATCTGATATATGCTCATCACTCAATATACTGTAGAATTCTTTTGACGGCAGCTTTTGGTTAAATTTATTGAAACTGTCCATATAGTCATAAGGATAAACACCTTTCTGTGCCACCAGATTAAGATCATTTCCCTTGAACTCTTGTGAGGTGTATTTTAAGGCTTCTTTTGGTAGATTGCCTACAAGTTTTTCCAAACTAGAGCTCATGAATTGGAAACTATCAATGAAGGTCAAGTGATTACCAAGCATGAAAGCCATATACTTCTCCATGTTATTTGGGATAGCATTGATATTCATTTGACAGTCTTCACCTTTCTTGTTTTTGTAAGTGTGCTTCTTAACAATGGCTCCAATCTCCTGCATAATAAAATGACTATCATAGCCTCTTAGATTGTGAAATATGACTGGTATCTTTATTTCATCTGGGTTCACTCTGAGTTTCAGATTACAATCTTGGTGAGCAGAACCTCTATACTTGCCGGTAATATGACAATGATCTCGAACTCGGATATCTTTGTCAGTGTATTTTTTATCACAAATGTGACAAACTTTGGCTTTTTGGAATTTCTCTTCATCATCTTTAGTCATTTTCAATGGTTTGTTAAAATTTTTTTTCACAATATTCTTGCAATATTTGACTTCCTCCAGCATAGCTTCCATAAATTTGTACACAGCCTTTTCACCCCTGTATATTACTGCTGGTTTGCTGTATTTATCATCATAACAACAAACTACTTTATAGCCGTAGCCACAGTCAGTATGCTTCTGATAAGCCTCTGTATATGATTTATCACTGTTGGGTTGGCAACCGTGTATTTTTTCAGTGATGGCCTCAAAATCAGCATAGATCACAAATGGTACCTGCTGTTGTTTATGAAAGTTGTTGAATTTCAGTATGTTGTTATCTTTGTTTGGCATTTTTATTGCCTGTGTGCCATTTACTTGCATGCAGTTGTCCTTGTGATCATTCAGAACCCTTTCAGAGCTGAAGCATTGAAGACAGTGCATACAAACGTGTTTTCGTTCTTTGTGCTTTGTTTGATTGTACATAAACTTATTGAAATCTTTGATTAGCACATAATGCTTGTTTTCATTTTCAGTTATTAGAAGCAGATTCAAGCAGTCTGCATATTTCTCTTTTGATACATATATTGGATAAGGTTGTTTCTCCTCATAACCGAATACATTGATGTTGATCTCATTTTGTTTTTCTATTTTGTTGTACTGTTTGTTAGTTACTGGAAATTCAATACCAGTGTAATTCAATTTTTCAATGTATTTTTTGTCAACTTTTTTAATCCTCTGTGGATCTTTGTCTTGTGGGTTCAGGTGTCTGATGTGGCACCATCGGAAGCATTCATTATCCTCATTTTTCAAGTTAATTAAACCTTTTTTATTTCGTAATTCTGCTGGCAGTTTTATGTATGAAGAACCTCTCATCGGTTGATATTTCACAACATTAAGATAATGGCTGTCAACAGATTCGATTGTCCAACCAGAACCTTCAGATACCCAAACTGCAATCTTATTCATTATTTGGTCTTTTGACAACTGTAGTGATTCAGTTACTTCCAGATTATTCACAATTGTTTGAGCTACACTGTTGAAATATGCGGTTTTGTATTCTATTGCTCCGTCAGTCATTTTTGCGAATGTTACCTTCAGCGTTTCAATAAATTTCAGTCCTTTCATTTCATTTAACAATTTTATAATATTATATGCAACAGCCTTTCTTGTGTTTTGCAGTTGCGCAAGCGGGTCTTTGTCATTTTTTATACCGATTTCAAAAGATTTTGTGAAACCTTTCAAAGCTTTATCAACTTGCTCTATCTTAGTCCTTGGTGCAATCGATGGCTTTTGAATCACCTGTTTGGTTCTCGGTGCTGGGATCGGTCTCTTTTTCAATTGTTCTATTTCTTCCAACCATTCTTTTGGTGGTGCTGGTAATCTTTTTCTTTCGAAGTAATCAACCAATTTTTTCACAGTTGGTCTTTTCGTCCTTGGGGCGGGAATCGGCCTGACAGTCCTAGGTGCAGGAATTGGTCTTGTTATTGGTTTAGGTACAGGTTTTGTGTCATCAACTATAATAATTTTTGGTTTCTGTTGCTTCAACAACAACTCGATTAGCTTAGATTTGCTCAATTTTTTAAGACTTTTCTTGTCCATATTACTACTAGTTTCGATAATTTTTTCCATTTATATATCTATAGTTATTATTTCTTTAAAACATTTCCGTCTGCGTTTAAATATGGTTGAGAATTCAATTGATCCAATTACTGGATCCTTTTGAATTGTAATTATTGAAGAATATTTTTTTGATGTTTTTTTGTTTTAATATGACAAGATTTCCCTGCCATTGTGTAGTTACGTCCTGTCTTACATATGTTACAGTACCATTCTTTATTTAGCATGTACGATGTTTTATGATTCTTCCGTTCTTCTGCGGTGAATACTTTCGGCCTTCCACGACCTCTTTTAACATTTTTATTTTCCATATAAAATATATACTATATTTTATTTTTAAATATGTTATTTTTCTCTTCTTGATAAGTATAATTTGCTTTCTTCCAAGTGTTTAGTTATTTCATGAATCAAGTCTTCGAAACTACTGCTCATGATGTATCTGCATTTGTTTTTCTCATACATTAGCTTCATATCAGACTGTTTGTCTGACACTTTATACACACCTGTTGGGCTTTTAAATTGAAGACAAAGAGCATTGTATTTTCTAGTGGGATTCATCAGCATTAAATCACATTGTCCAGCCATATATCCTTTCTTATAACTTCTGATTCTCATGTTTGGGCTTATTTGATTTTCACCAAGACCGACTATCATTAATGCGTCTTCATATTTCTTTCTGATGAATGAAACAATCTTATAATGCAGATCATCTTCACTTTCAATCATCAGCATATTATTGCTTCTGTCATTGAACTGTTTGTAATATCCCTGTTTCCTGATTGATGGCAATACTTTTGATGTAACCCAATGTTTAAATTTTACTGCTTCTTGTTTTTTAGAAGACAATATTAGTGAATAAAGTCCAGATCCATTTATGAAGAAACATTTGAAAGTTTTTTCGGGGGTCTTAGCACGAGGGACCATTTTTGTCCCCGTGAATCAGTGGCCTCAGCACGAGGGACCATTTTTGTCCCCCGTGAATTTATGCTGATTTTGTGGTCTCTTAAGATTTTATCATCCGATACAACATAATCTCTGATTGCTCTTTGTGGATTTTTATAGTCAAGAATAGAAGCTATGTCTCTACCTCTGAACCAAATCTCATTGTTGTCATCAAGATAACAATCTATTGATACATCTAATTCTTTATTATCGTAGGAATATTTTTGCATTTGTATATTATATTAATTTATTTTTTAATTCATTTTCAACCTGTGTTTGAATATAGTCAGGAATAATAATATTCTTGGCTACATAATAGCAAATAACAGAAATACTGTGGGTCTCCTTGTATATATGTTAGATAATTTTCTCTTTATAATATGTCTTTTAAATCCTTGAACGGTATCCAACTGTTGAATTCGTCACTGTAACCCTTTCACTTCACCAAAGCTTGCTTCTTCTTGTAATCTCTGCGAATGACTTTATCAATACGGAAAACATCCTGTCTGGCTTTTAATAATTCAGCTTCATAAAAAATCCCTTGTATTTCTTCATCGTTGAGATCTTTTAGTTTGTAAGTGATTGGATTAGTGTATTGGATCTTATCAACTGTAAATACTTCTTCAGTCCAATTTGGTGTGTATCCTTTATCAAAAGTCTTTCTTTTATACTTAGATATTCGGACCTTATCACCTATTTTAAATTTTGGTTTCTGTTTTAATGGCTCCATATCACCATACAAATTGAAGTAAACAGTTCCTTCATTCCTCTTATAAGATGCTTCAACGGGTGTCATCTTTGTGCTTGAATGTTTTGTGTTGTTGTACTGTTTCACTAATTTTGGTAACATGTCTAAATACTGTGTATTACCTTGAACTGTGAACTGTTTCCACATTTTGGACTTGATTGTCCTATTCCATCTTTCAACTACTGATGACTTCTCTTCATTCTCAGTTGAGTACATCTGTACACTATGTTTCCCTAGCAAGTCCTTCAAGTGTTTGTTGTAAAACTCTTTACCTTTATCAACCCATAAATACTGTGGTTTTCTGCCTTCGTTGAATATTGTTTTGAATGCTTCAGTGACAGATTCACCTTTCTTATCCTTCAATGGGACAATCCAACCATATTTGCTGAAGACATCAATAACCATAAGAAGATATCGATAACCTTTATTCCATTTACTGAACTGTTGCATTTCAACTAGATCGCTTGCCCATATTTCATCAATTTTATTTACAATCACACGCCGCCGAGTGAAATTTCGTTTTATGGGTGCATGTAATTCATCAGCTAGTTTTTCTTGCCAGTTTTCTTCACTCGACGGCTTTTTCCGTTTTTTGAAACACCAAGACCTAATTTCTGTTTTTTGTCAATTAAGAATCTAGCTGTTTGACCCCATTTTGGCATCTCACCATATGGTATTTGATCGAGAGATTTTACCATTGTTCTATCACAATCACCTTTGTCTTTTTTAATGTCATAACAAATATCATGATAAGCTGCTATTTCATCTACTTTATTGTAAGGTAGGACATTCCATTTTAACACCTCTCCAGTCAATGGATCATATTCCAGTTGTTCATCCAATGGATTATAAGGGCCCATATATTTATACTTACTTGGAGTCCAACCTGCTTTTGGTTTAGGAAGCTTGCCAATAACCTTATGAATATCAATAGCACCACCGCGAGTATAATCAATGCCTTTAATATCTGTTTTATGGGTTTGTCTCTTGTCAGCACGCTTTGGACGTATTTTTGTACTTAAATCAAATAATGCTTTTTTTCCAACTGAACTAATAGCCGGCTTTGCTAGGGAAAGTCCTTTGTCAATCAAATACTGTTGATTTTTTGGATTTCTGAGAGCTTCTGAAGCGTAATATCTTCCAGCTTGCAATACCTTTTTACCAATCATTGGAGCCGCATGACCAAGCAAATCTAATCCAGTTGTTAATAATGTTGATCCTATGCCCGCCCCTTCAGACGGGCTAATTAGTTTCCCCGATTTCTGACAAATTTAGTCTTTGTGATTCCACATTCAGCACAAGTACATTTCATCACAGTTCGACCATTTTTAGTCTTCTGATATCTTTCACTTCCTGGTACACATTCAGTGACTTTCTTCTGTTTCACACAATAAGACTTCATATACCAATAGGTTAGATATTTTCGAAGTAATCTATAATGAATCTGTGATTGACACTTGTGTCTGTGGGATCAAAATCAGCATTATGTATTGTGTTCAGAATCGATTTACCATTCTGTCTCTCGAGAAGATAGTACAAACACCAATATCCACACAATACTGAATCCCTTTCTTGTATCTCATCCCCAGAGTATTCAAGTTGTTTTCCACTTGTAGCCATGTATTTCTGTACTTCTGTTGGCATCATTAAACCAAATGAGTCAAAGTATTCACAGTATCTATCACCAATTCGATAACATACCCAGTGAGTACCAGGTCCAATCTGACTGTCGAGATTGACTATTCCACATTCATTGTTTCTCATCAGGTTTGGCAGATTGTCTCTTGAAAATACTCCTCTAAAATGTTTTATTCCAAGTTGTTTAACCCAATTGATTAAATCAAAGTTGGATAAGGGTTTATTTATGAATTTTAGAGTATTGTTCCTAGAATTGGGATTGAATTGAATGGACTGTTTTTGCCCAGTAGAAGTCCTTTTCCCTTTGTCTTTTTTTTTTCATTCCATAACCGATTGGGTTATCCCATGTACCAATAACAGGTGGGGATCGCCATGGCATCATAGCATGTTTCCCACCACTTTTATTTTTATTTATTGCAATGGAATCTGGAACATGAACTGGTAATGACCGTCTTGGACGGCTGCTTTCAACATGCAAACCTTTTCCAGTTAATTTTCTAATTGCTTCTATGGCCAAAGGAATTCCAATACTGGCGAGTATTGTTCCAATACCATTTCCAATCTGTGTTTTTGTTGGTTTTGTAACAACGTCTCCACCATACTGCATTTTTTGAATAATATCTGCCATCTGTCTCGTATTCAATAAATTTCCTACATTCAATAATTGGGATAAATTGGCATTAGGAATAAGAAATCCTCCACTTTGTTTCTTCCCAAATAGTTTATCAACACCGAGACTTGCTAATGAAGACAGAGCACCTGTTGCCAATGGCTGGAGCTGCTTTTGCTACGCTTTACCTGCATATGGCAATAGTTTGTTCCAAGTGAAAAAAGACTGGACCAAAGAGAACCTCCTTCTACAACAGCTTTTCTGATTTGATTTTTTGATATCTTGATGTCTGAACCTTTTCCTGATCTACTTGATTTAATCAGTTTGTTGATTTGTCTCTTAGTCAACATTAGTTGATCATTTCCAGACAATTCACTATGCGTCAACCTTATTGTTACAGGTGAATTTGTTGCATAAGCTTTTGCTAGCTTTTGTTTCTGACCTTGTGAAAGTGTCACTCCATGAGGATGATAAGTAGTCATATAATATATGTTTATACTAAATTGTATTTAATACAAACAATCATTTAATTTAATTATTTAATTTATTTAATTAATTTAATTTATTTATTTAATTTATTATTTAATTTACATTGATCTCAGAATTAATTTTCCATCAGTCTTTCTCATCTCAATATCCTGCTCATAGAGGACCAGTGCATACACACTATAATCAGCATTTGTTGCAGCACTCAAAGTGTATTTGAAAGTCAGTTTTGTCATTCCATCTTTGATATCCTGTTTCTGTTTCGTCAAATCAAAATAAATGAAAGGGAATATTGTACCGAAATTGCCCCTGTTAAGAAGGGTACTTTCACTGAAATCATTTACAGCTTGAACATATTTCAAAACATCTCTAAATACTCTTGTTGGTTCTGTTGATGGTTTATAATGAACCTCTGGATAATCATTTCCATTGCCAACTTCAAGATAACAATCAGTCAAGTTTGGTTATTTGCAACTGAGAATGTGTTATACAAGAATTTATTCTCTGTCTGAGACGAATCATTAGCATCATTGATGATGAATACAAAGACATGCCTGGGTTTGTTTATTCCTGTGGAAAACGGAAATTGGCAGTCTGTTGTCTTGTTGAATTGCCTCTCTCAACCATTTCTCTCATGTAAGTCCACTTTCTGTTGTCAAGATACTTGCTCATGTATAAGGACTTTCCCGCAGAATTAAAAACAATACGAGGAACAATTAGCTGGAATTTAGTTAGTACCACACGACATTCATCAGTAGCTTGCCAAATCAAATTGTCATCACTCTCAAGTGTTAGGTTCACCTCTACTTTTGAGTTCGGCATGAGTTCATCCCAAAAGCTCTTGAAAAAACCGTATCTGTTCAATGCTATCTCTGCATTTATTTCACCACCATCATTAAGCAAAGCTTTACGATCTGAGAATCCTTTGTTATAAGCAGCTTGTGCCACTCTGTTTTCAGCACCTCTGCTGGTGTCAAGATAGAAGAACTCATTGGTTCCCTGACTTACAGCATAACCCTGTGAATACTCAAGCAATGACTTAATATTTGTGGCTTGGTTTGCATCACGGCATTCATAAACATCAAGACCATTCATTTTTACATTAATGGTGTTAATAAGAGCGTGAACTGAATTAACAATACCATTTCGATCTGCAGCAGCAATGTCAGCTCCATCTGCAAGCTTATTTTCTTTGAAAATAACATTAAAACGGGCATTATACCAGTCAAATGGCGTAGTCTCTCCACTGTTATCAACAACGAAACGGTAACCTGTTTTCCTCTGATGAGCATTGTTTGCTACTACAGTATTAAGTGCTGTCTCTAGTTCGAACACTACATCTTCATATCTTTCGATATATTTTGAGTCACGATAGTTTGACATATATTATTGTGTTAGATAAAAGTTATTTGATTTTACGAGGTCTGCCTCTCTTTCTTTTGATTAAACCACCAGTCTGGCTCACACTCGCAGTTCCACTCTTTCTCTTTCTTAAAAGTTCTATTTTTTTATCACCAGCTTTTTTTCCAACAGCTGTTGCTACTTTGTCTGCCGTTGTTTTCACTGCTTTTTTCAATGCTTCAGTCATGACACCTTCACCATGTTGTTCATATTTTTTAAACTCAAACCGTTTCATATACTATTAGGTTTTATAATTCTGTCCCTCTCAAGAATAACTCAATATACCAATCTATCCCATTTAAATCAACTGGTTGTCTAGAAGAATCAGTGACATAAAAACGTATTGAGCTGATTGTATGTGTTGAGACAGGATTCCATGAAAGAAAACGAGGTTTGTAAGTGAAAGGTAAACTTCTAACGAGATCTGTGACTGGTATAACTGCGATTGTATTTGTGCTATTTCCATCAACAATGCTATCTATCACCATATCACAATTGATATAAATTTCATCTACTCCTCTTGTAATATCAGGTAGATTTGTTCCATATTCTGTGGCTGAAACTAATTTTGAATCGAAACCGATAAGTTTTCTGAAATCAAGATTTCTCAGATCCACTCGATAGTTTTCATCAAGTTCAATCAAAATGCGATATGTTGACAAAACGAAATACATGTTAATGCCATACTTGAATTTTGATTTGTCTGTTTCAGATGGATTCAGTACATGGCTATTTTTACTCATATACTCATGAATGTAACTATTGATATCGTCGTATGAATACATCCCGTCAACGAATGTTATTGTTTCCCAGTTTACGCCTTTGTCATAGCTATATTTCATTTGATTATTCCCAAAAAATTCTCTGATATTGTACCAACTGTATGTCATATTGATAACATTCACAGCCATTTCATATTTCAAATCATTTGTTAATTTAAGAGGTGTATTGAATCTTTTTTCAAAATCATGACTCTTACTAACACCAATTTTGTCTCTGTTTTTACTGTTGAATCGTAATGAAATTTCTGTCATATACTTTTACATTAGATATTTCATCATTATTTTATTGAGCTCTTTGATTCCAATGACGCCCATTCTGTTTAATATGTGCAATATCTTCACAAACTCATTTCTTACACTCATACTGTTATTACCAGCAAAAATAGACCCACCAAGTAACTGTAAACGTGAAAGCAAGTCACCAATATTATTATAATGAAAACACCTGCTCCAGATTGTCTTTTTTCTTTGTGATACCTGAACCAATAGTTTGTGCACCTTCATCAATGGCATTGATTCTTTTTCGGTACTTTTGCAGTAATTTGATCCTTTGAGTCAATTGATATATCTTTTCTTTATTTTTATCCCTGTTTGTTTTGGTTGTTGATAGATGAGCTTTTTGTCTTCCAACATGTTTGGTTATTTCACCAATATTTCTGTCATACTCATTGATGTCGATTGTACCATCCATTATCCTATTTAAAATTATTGATGGAGGAGACAATTCATATTCCTGTAATACCTTGGTCTCATCAGATGAAAAACCTTTATCAAGATCTGACTTATACTTTGGTTCTATTTCAGTCATCATTTTAGGTTTGTAATCAATTGGTAATGTTGTTTTCACAGGTACTGATTCAGGTAACGTGTTTAATAGCATAAGATCTTCAAAACCGGATGTCAAGGCTTTTTATTCTTTTTCAACTGTTCAATGACTTTATCCTGTTTTTTGTCAACACTTTCTTTCACACTCTTCTGGACATCAATAGAGGGTTTCAGTAATTCTGATGTTGTATCATATGCATCCTGTTTTCTGTATTCATAAGTCTTGATAACATCACGAACTTCTCTAGTTTTATTTCCAGCTTCAATTCCACTTTTAAGAAGCCTTTTCATACGTTCTATATCCATATACAATTGTGTTAGACTAATCTAAACTATTAACATATGGAAATTCCAAATTATGATATCATTCAGAATTCAAATAATTCATTCAGACAGTTTTATCCGTATATGCCAAAAGATACATTTAGAATGTTATTGGCTGGTAATTCTGGATCTGGAAAGACAACATTGTTCATGCATCTGATTATGGAACCGTTGGTCTATTATGATCAGATACATCTTTATGCAAAAAATTTGGATCAAGACAAGTACAAATATCTTCGGAAAGTAATGGATGAAATAAGCAGTCACATTGGATATCCTGCCTTGGTTTGCAGTCAAGAAGAGATATTGCCAGTTGAACAAATAAAAGACACAGATTTGCAGCGATTGGTTGTTTTTGATGATTTTGTCACTGACAAGAAACAAGATCAGATAATCAGCTATTTCATTCAGGGAAGACACAAGAACTGTTCAGTCATATATCTCACACAATCATTCTATGGCTGTCCAAAATCAATCAGACTCAATTGCAGTCACTTCTGCATTTATGATTTCCCATCCTCAAGAGAAAGGAATCTGATTTCACAAGAACTTGGAATTGACAAGAAGAAATAAATTGAAGCAACCAAGAAACCATATTCCTTCTGTTATGTTGACAAGCCGATGAAGACAATCAAGAGAAATTTTTATGGTGCAGTTTAATCTAATCCAATATTATATGGCAAGATTCGATCCAAATCCAGATATATATGAAATGAGTCCTACAAAAGGTAAAAAAGACAACAATGGCAACAATGGCAATAATGGCAACAATGGCAACAATGGCAACAATGGCAACAATGGTAATTAGATAGATCAAAATTCACTGTGTTATCTAATCTAATATTATATGGGAGTTTTTAATTCTCCACAAAATCAAGATAAAACAAAACTGGAACTGGTGAAAGAGGCCCAGCTTGTCCAATTGGTCCCAAAGGTGAAAAAGGTGATAGAGGTCCAAAAGGTAATACAGGTGCAATTGGTCCACAAGGAGCTACTGGAGCTGTTGGTCCCAAAGGTGATGGATTCAAATTAACACAAGATGGTAATTATCACATTGAAAACAAAAAAATTAGTAATGTAGCAGACCCAACTTCTAACAAAGATGCTGTCAATATGAGATACGTAAACGATTCTGTTTTATCAATTGAAGGAACAAGGGAAAATCCATTTAAATTTCTTCTTGAAGATATATCAAAAACAACCATTATCAGAAATGCGAATAATCTGCAATTAGAAGACTATAATAAAAGCCCATACAATATCAATAAAAAATCATTGTCTTTTGTGATTCCTTCTGCTGGTCTTACAACTGTTCTTCGTTTTGATCTGACACAATTGGAAGTTTCAAAGTACACTTTAGTTGTTGAGTTTTATACTGATGGTAATCCAAACAATGCAACAGTTGATGATGATGTTTTGTCATCAAATTTAATTGAAAGAAAGGATTCAATAAAAAGAGCATTTCCAAAGACTCATCTTGTTGATGGTTATCTTAAGAGAATATTTTTCATTGAAAAAACAAGTCAAGGAGCTACATCAATGGAATTATTGTTGATCTCACCATATTTATCAAATAATGCCAAACATCATGTCATAGTTTATGGTGTTTATGGATTTTCTAATATCATTTTATCACATATTCACGACCCAGTGTATGAAATTGAAAACGGCAATGTTGTATTCGGTGGTGATATTGACATGAAATTAAACAAAATCATCAACCTGCAGGATAACCCCTCAAACCCACAAGATGCTGTGAATAAATCATATGTTGACACACAAGTTTCAGGTATTGATTTTTCTCCGTTTGTTAAAAAGATGGAAGTGTTGCAATGACTGGTGTTTTGAATATGGGTGGCAACAGAATTAGTAATATACCAAACCCTAGCTTTTCGTCTCCAGTTGAAAGTGGTGATGCGGTTAATTTTGGTTTTTTTTATACAAACTGTACAAGGTAATGTACAAACTATCAGAGCAGACACATTATTATTGGATGGAACAAACCCGATGACTGGTGATCTGAACATGGGTGACAACAAAATTACAAATGTAGCAGCGCCAACAGCGAACAATGATACAGCCACAAAGGGGTATGTTGATACTGAAATTGCTGGAATTACTGGCATTGATGTTTCACCATTTCTCAAAAAAGATGGAAGTGTTGCAATGACTGGTGATCTGAACATGGATGACCACAAAATAACAAATGTTGGGGCTCCAACTTCTGACAAAGATTCTGCCAACAAAAAGTATGTTGATGACCTTGTTCTTTCAGCATCTGGTACTCAACGCAACCCATTCGCTTTTCTGTTAAAAGACATATCCAAGTCTTCTGCAGTCAGTGATGCAACAAACCTTCAAATTGAGAATTTTGATAGATCACCATACCACATAAATAAGTCCTCATTGTCTTTTATCATTTCACATAGTGGTAACTTTACATCCAAAATTCGTTTTGATTTGACACCTTTGACAAAAGGACGGTACACATTTGTCACTGAGTTTTACTCACCATCTGACCATAGAAGTGCAACAATTGGATTAATCATTCGGTCTATAAACTTACGTGAGGTGGGACAGCCGTTTCAAAAAGCTTTCCTCAAAACTCCACACGTTGATGGTTACATGAAAAAACTTTTCCAGATAGAAAAAACCAGTGGTGGTCAAGCGGCGATTGAGGTGGAACTTTCCAGCACAGCTCCTGCGTCTAACACCAAAACACATATCATCGTTTATGGGGCCTATGGCTATCATACCAATTTGTCTTACTTTGTGCACGACCCAGCTTATGAAATTGAAAACGGCCATGTTGCATTTGGTGGTAATATTGACATGAAATTAAACAAAATCATCAACCTGCAGGATAACCCCTCAAACCCACAAGACGCTGTAAACAAAAGTTATGTGGACCAGAGGTTGCAAACCAAACTCGATACGATTGCACAACAAAATCTGAATATGAACAACAATGCCATTACTGATCTTGCTCCACCCGTCAACGCAGACGATGCGGTGACAAAACTTTATACTGACGAATATTTTCTTCGACGAGACGGTTCAACTGCAATGTATGGCGATTTGTCAATGAGTGGAAATAGAGTGACGAATTTAGCGGACCCGTCGAATGAAACTGATGCAGTGAACTTCAGAGTTTTAAATCGAGCTGGAATAGTTATGAGAGCAAACACTTTATTATTGAATGGAACAAATGCGATGGCAGCAGACTTAAAACTTGGAGGGCATAAAATCATTAACTTAAAAGAAGGAACAAATAAAACCGATGCCGTAAAGTTAGATCAATTAGAAAAAAGTCATATTTCATCTGCTTCTCATCCAAAGAATGCTTTCAAATATTTGATGAATGATATCGATGAAGTCAGTACTGGATATGGCTCGAAAGTTAATGGATATGTCAATTTACCTCGTTCACCACATTTGATTTCAAAAAAGGTCATTGATGTAGACTTGAATAAAGAAGCTAATCATATTTACAGAGCTAGAATTGGTTTTAATATGTACACAATAAAAGACGGAAAATACACTTTCATTCTTGAATGGCTATTTCCTGATTATGAAGGAATGAATCTTAGTAGTGTAACATTCAGTGCAACTGGTGGAATTACAATTCATAAAACTGTAGGGAGAAAATTTGATAACAGAAATGAATATCATTCGAGATATTTATTATGGATTAAAAAACCTTCAGTAAGTTCACCACCTGAATATTTATATTGTACGATTCATATTAATGCTAACCCAACTTATCCCAATAAATACAAAGTTCATTGTGTTGCATATGGTATTGATGGTGAAGCAGCAGACGTTCCATCAAGTATTTACGACTTTACTGAAGCTTATAAAATCGTGAATTAAAAAATACAATTACAAACTGATTTAGATTTGAATGGACATGCCTTGATTAATTATTCATCAAACTTATTTGACGGTCAAAATGGTGAATTGACAATGCTAAATAATATTAATATGAACAGCTTTCTTATAAGTGAGGCTAAACTTGGCGGTGATTTAAATCTGAATGGCTATAGAATTCATAATAATAGTTTGAATCTATTTCGTTCAAGCGTTACAGGTGTAATTATGGAAACAGCTTTTGATCTCGGAGGATTTGCTCTCTATCAGCCAAAATTAGGAGGTGATCTAGATTTGAATGGGAATGGAATAATTGGTCAAATACAATATTTAAATTGCTTTGTTAAAGCCAAACAAGGACATAATAAGAATGCTTTAAAGCCTGTATTAATTAATGGCGCTGAATTTTTAGTTATTCATAACAATAACTTTCATATTAAGAATATGTATATAATACAAGGGACAAAACCCGGAATGTTCTACTTCAAGAAAAAGAATGAAGGTGCTGGGCCATTGCCATTACCAGCAGCTTTTTTCGAATACAGAATTCCTTCTTTGAGTAGTAACATAAGAACAGTTACAGTCAATAAATCATTATCGAGAGGTTATTTTATAATTGACTATTCACATCCCAATAGTGGAGCATTTGATACAGCATTCACACTTGAATTAATTATGAATTAATCTAAATTAATATTATAATGGGAGTTTTTAATTCTCCACAAAATCAAGATAATACAAGAACTGGTGAAAGAGGCCCAAAAGGTGATAGGTGATGCTGGTGCAATTGGTCCTAAAGGTGATAGAGGTGATAAAGGAATTGGTTTTACATTAACACAAGATGGTCACTATGATCTTGGAAACAAACATTTAACTAATGTAAAAGCAGGCACTGATTCTGATCATGTTGTAATAAAATCACAAGTTTCAGATATTGTCAGAGATAGTTTTTTGGATTTATGGGTTTCTGAATATATTAGATTATACTCAAAATGCGTTTATCAAATCGACAGAGCAAATAATAATTTTCTGGATATTAATGCAAACAGAAAAGTTGAAACATATGATCTCTCAAATGAAGAAAATAATGCAACTCAATCAACTTTAAATTTAAGACCCACAGTTTGTACCAAAGCTGAGAAACATAATGGACGTTATTTTTTGAAGTTTGATGGATCACAGAGAATGATAAGTCAAATCAATTTAAATAATAATGCTGTCAATATCTTCATTGTTTATAAATTAAATTCAAATACGGGCGGAAATCCATGGAAAAATGGACTTTTTGGTCATGACGATGGGGGTTATGATAAGTTTGTCAGCTACTACAATGGTTCAAATTTAGCAATAAGTGGTGTTGATGAAAAGAATTGTGTGTATTTCGGTCCTGATGCTTCCATACAGAACTTCAGAAAGATATCAGATTATTCCTCAAATGACTTGGGGCAGATTAATGTTTGGCACTGCTTGTCCGTTCATTGGGATAATTTATCTTCTCCAAATACCAATACCAGCAAGATCTATTGGAATGGAAAACATATGGCAGATTTTACATCTGCTAACAGAACCGGTAGTCAACAAATGACTTTTGGTGATTTGAACCCTAATTCCATTGCACCTTTAGATGGTTCCATTGCTTTCTTCTGCACATACTTAGGTTTCATATTAGATGAAAAAACAATTTCAGACCATCATAGTATTTTAATGCAACGATATAGTATATGATAGAAGACATAATAAAATATGTTGGACATTCGTTCAAAGAAACCAAAAAACAATATCCTTATATTGATGACTCAATACTTAAATCATGCCTTGTATACCAATTTTTACACCACAAGCATTTCAATGAATTGCAAACTATTGAAAACATATTACATGCTCATAAGGATATCGGACTTATTGTGCCCGGAAATGGTTGTTTTACACGATTCCTTGAAAGCACACTAGGTTGGATCGACATATTGAACACACATGGCATACTTCATGATGCTTTTGGAAGATTCTATGACAGTTGTTCACTTGATCGAGGGTACACATATGCTTTATCAGAGAATGCAACATCAAGATTGATGAAAAGATCTCCATTATGTGGCCAGATATCTGGAATACTTTATTGCATATTCAAGAGAATTATAGTATAAACAATATGTATGAAAGAGCGAAAAAGCATATTCAACTGGAACCATATTTCAGGTGAATTAACAGAAGATCAGGTAAATGAATTAAAATCCTATTACCGAACATATCACAGAAAGTGTTGGGCTCATAAACAGGCTGTTAAACGGTTCAAAAAATGGAAATTACTGGGGAATTCCTTGTCCATCATCTTTGCAACTGGGGTCTCGCCACAAGTGTGGCAACAGGTGGTGTTAGTTTGGTAGCCATCAGTACAGCAGCACTTTTGATACAAGGGTGGATGAAGCATAAAAACCTAGATTTGAAAATCCAAAATTGCACATATGCTTATCAAAGCTATCAACATCTACTCAATTCAATAAAAGACAAGTTGAGAAGTGGTGATTTTGATGCTTCAAGTATACAAATCTCAATGAAGAATATCGATGATTATGTGACTGATAACAGTCCAATTATTGATAAGTACCTACTGAAATATGATGAAAAATTCACTGCTTGATAATACGAATAACCTTATCAAATCTCAACAATAGAATCTCAACCCAATATTGATCATAAAATCCAAGCGTCTTTTTTGATCTAGTAACTATTATTTCATCAAATGGAAGATCAAGCATTAAAAATATTTGCTTAAGCATAAATTTAGTGCTAATCATTCTTTTACGTTTATTGTTCACCAACGGAAGGACAGTGTCTATCTCTTCGAATATTTTCAATATTTTACCCTTATCTTTTACAGAAATTTGAAATCTATTCTTGCGACATATGCCATTTATCACATTTTCAATATGGTACTTCCGGTGATATACAGATTTTCGCCGTATTTTATACATATTATTATGAAAGTCAACGTACTCTTTACAATAATCATAACCATGAACTGAACCACAATTTAGACAAACATTTTCACCATCATCATTAAACATTTTCTGTTTATCACAGCAAGGTGCTTTCACACTTTTAACAACTTTGACCAATAGCTGATCACAAAAATAACATGACAATTCTCCCATGTTTTTCAATTCATTGTGAATTACTGAATTACAACTCATTTCTATACTATTATATGAGATTTTATTTTTATAAACTATCTGATGGTTCCACGTGAGAAATTATAGCTATAGGTGATGACTCATTTCCTGTTTTTCCGAGAATGTCACGCTTGGTGATTTTTCCGAGAAAGTCACGCATTTTTAATAAACTATAGATTCCAAAATACGAGATCAAAAATAAAATAACTGACGGAATCAACAGTTACGCATACGGGCACTATGCCATCAAAAACTAAATTATCTTCAACTGAAAAGTCTGATCAGATCCCATAAGACTTTCAATAACCATAATACTATCCTGAATTTTCTGACATACAGATTCAAATCTTGCAGTAAGCTGTTCCAGTGATGGAGCCATAATGCTTTCGTTGCAATTACTCAAACTCAAACTCAAACTCAAAGTTTTTACCAAATGAGTAATTTATGGGTATATTTCTGATTGGTTAGAAAAATCATGCGACCGTCACGTGACTTAGAATAATAGCTATAGGAGATGACTCATTTCCTGTTTTTCCGAGAATGTCACGCTTGGTGATTTTTCCGAGAAAGTCACGCATTTTAATACGAGATCAAAAATAAAATAACTATAGTTTTTCCAAAATCCGAGATCATTTTGCTAAAAAAACCCCCTAAATTAATTTTTGCGCTGAAACCCCCAAACACTATACTACTTACTTACGTGCAAGACCCACTCCAAGCAGGACCCAAGTCAAAGTCTTCAAAGCTAATTAGCAATGTCATACCGTCTGGGATTGGAATCCAGTAAGTACAGTGCATGTAGCTTGGAAACTCTTTGGGATATCCAGGGCTTGTTAGCGCGTTGTTTACCACTGGAGCACATGCTGTAAAAAACGAAAGTTACAAACATTAAACTGATGATCACTTCATCAACAAATAAACAATCTAATAATATACATGAAAATTTCACGATTCTGATTGGCTAAAAGAAATGCAGTTTTTAGGAAACACTGGTGCAGAAAAAAGGTCATTCGGTGTAGAAAAAATGGAAATATCGTGCAAAAAAGGTAAAAAACTAAGGATTCTGATTGATTGATAAACAAAGGCGCTGCGATTGAGCCAATCAAACTTGGTCTCTGAATGGCGCAATAGTTCAGGTGCATCGATGAGCTGCGAGTGAAAACAATGTCTGCCGTTTAGAGCAGGTTTTCTTTCGGAACCACCACTAGAAAAGAGATGAAAAACAGCTCTGAAAACGAGAACAGTGCAAAAAGCACTGTTTTTTGGCTGTCTGTTTCGAGAAAGTGATGTCTAGAGAATGGAATTACCGACGAAATCGAAAATTATGAGCCCGTTGGACTTAACATTGCTCAAGCCACTTTACGTTGAGATAACAAAAACAGACAAGGTCAAGATTATGAACCAGAAACACTGAAGGTAATGATTACAACATTTGATAGACACTTGAAAGACAAAGTAGCCTTACAGCTATAGCGTATAACCTTTAAGACGGTTGACAAAACTGTTCTTTTGACTGAACGCGTGATGAATAACGTGCGTTGCTTCTCCAAAATTATTACAGGCTATCTCGCAGTTTTTTCATGTATATTATTAAGAAGTAATCACAAGGTTTTTTTTCGTGCAATTTGGAATAAATAAGCACTTGTAAATTTTTTCAAAGACCACAAGCTGCACGAGCCCGTGTTAGTCTTTGAAAAAATTTACCCGTGCTTATTTATTCCAAATTGCACTCGAAATCATGTGATTACCTATATAGGGTTTTCACGTGACGTCATAAGAAACTAAAATTCAAAAGTAAACAGACTTTTGCATTTTTATCTTCATCACGAAAAAGACATTTTAGAAATATATCTGCTTGCATGTTTTCAACTCGGTAGCCTGCTTTGTTTTGAAAATAGAGCAGTTTGAATTTTAGAGTTTTTCACAGTGCGTGACTGTGCATGTCACTTACATGAAAACATCGATTCACCGTGTGTTTTTGAGGTTTGAAAGGCCAACATGTGAATGTTTGAAAGCTCAACAGAAAGAACAAAGCCTTTGAGATAGCTAAAGTAAGAAAAATGTTTTTGAGTGGTACATTTTGCCAAATAACTCGAGAACGGG
This sequence comes from Pachyseris speciosa, assembly GCA_016490735.1. NCBI lineage: Eukaryota > Metazoa > Cnidaria > Anthozoa > Scleractinia > Pachyseridae > Pachyseris > Pachyseris speciosa. The sequence goes on along the minus strand of JAEMWC010000538.1, from coordinate 176,929 downwards.
ATATCGCACAACCCTAAGACTTTGGCATGTTGTTTATTTATTACTCTTCTATAGTATCACAATGTATTGAATGGTTGATGATTTTATTTTTTTACTTGCGTGACTGAAAACGAGTAGTATAGGAGTTGATGGTACCTGCACACTTTGTATTTGATTTTTTTTTTCGACACATTTTTTCATTTTGTGCTCGTTCCGCCAACTGTTTCCAAGGTCATCATTTTTCAGCTTGGCTCTGTGCTCGTAAGCCCGAAGTCATGTAGCTAGCACAGTTTAGCTAAATCTGTCCTGTACCTAGCCAACTTCCCGGAAATACCGGATTTATATTTTTCTCGGAAACCTTCTTCAGTTAATTCTGTAATGACCATATGCTAGACTACTTATTCCATCACCACGAATAAATCTCTTGTCATCAAAACAACTTATTGATACTTTATTTAGATTATAACTTCCAATTTCAGGTTTATCACTTCTGATAGTTTTCATTTTGTGGTATATTTGCTTGTTATCTAGTAATACATCCTCATAGTTTTCATGTTTTATATTATTTTTTTTATTACAACCTTTCTAATTCGTTTTCCTGTTTTATTATTTATCATATTACTTTAACATAAGAATACATTTTACTTCGGAGCCCAATAAAGCTTATAATCGGTATACCAGCCGCTTCACCTTTCATTTTACCAGTTACTTTTTTATTACTTTTGCCGAAATAAGGACTATTTTGGGGATAATCACTATTATTAAACGAGTTTTTATCATTCCAAAAGTCTTGGCATGCATTGTCTGTTTTAATTTCATAACACAGAGAATCAGTATCAGTAAAAAATAAACTTTGCTTTGTCTCCATATTTTTCTTTAATGTAATTATAGTGGAAATCATACATCACAGTTTTACTTAGATCTAAAATACACATTCCAACATAAACTGGTCCGTTAAGAGTAAGTGTTTCTTTCATTTTGTGAACTGCGACGAGATTCTTATTGAATATTTTACTGTTTACGAATGTTGGTATGGAAGCAAGCTTTATTAATTTTGCTTTGTTTGTGACAAGCCTCATATCGACACGCTTTCTGATATTTTACATTGTTTTCCCAAAAACTGAGTTATTCATGAGCTTGAAGAAGTCTTTTACGAGCCAATTTCTGTAAATATCGAGAATCCGGAGTCAATAGTGAAATTTCGAAATTCTTCATATCTTGCCTGAATAACAGCTATGATGAGTTTTCAATCTGTCTGAGAGTAATAACCTTCAACATAAATTTTAACAAGGTCAGATGAAATTATGTAACTCGACGTTGATTAACACGGCAATTTCCAAGTGACTTTGATTACGTACGCTCGTTCTGAACTGCTTCTTTCCTCGAACTATCACCTTTGTAAAGTTATGATGTTATGATATCTTGATTTCCTACTTGGCTACCATCTTCGGTTACAGAAACGTTGCTTTACTTTGCCTGTACAGAAATTTGTTACATGTAATTGCGTGACGTTGACCAAAGGATTGACAAAAACAATGCTGTTGGATAACCGATAATATTTTCATTTGAACTTTGCAACAGCATTCGAGTCGAACAGCTGAAATAAAAAGACTATAAAAATATCTTACCTTTTAAAATTGCCTTGTACACATGCCCAGTCAAGGAAACCACGTTAGGAAGAGATGCGTAATAATCAGGTGTTCAATCGAATGTCATCCCATTTTATAATTATCGCATGGAGATCGCTCGTTGCTGTTACGTTGTTTAGGGAAACTGTGACAAATTCCATGATGATCCAGCGATTTGAAACTGTGACTCCAGTGATTCTATTTGATGACGTGCGTATCTTTCCGTACCAGCAAACGAATGTTTCGATTTTAGCTCGAATAGCGTAATGTTTTCTTCGTATAATTTTGGTACCAGCGGGGAGGGGTGGTGGACTAGCGAAGTCAATGGGGTAGGGGTAGCGGTGGAAAATATCCTTGTATGTGGTTGCAAGAAAATTATGTACAATTAACAATTAAGTAAGTAGATATAATAAAAATTATTCTTTTTTAAAGCAAAGTTGACAAAAATACTTCTCGGAAAATTGTTTACCCACCTCCATGGCTCCATCTCGCCTCCCTGCTCAAAAAATGCAATGCGGTCCTACCTAAAATTGCGGCATTTTCACTCTTTCGATTACGGTGGCTTCAAAGGGACATACACTTTTCTCTTTCTTTTTTTTTTTCGCTTGCGAGTTGGCTGCTACTTTCTTGCGACTTAGCTGCGACTTTCTTGCTACTTGCTACTTTCTTGCGACTTAGCTGCGACTTTCTTGCTACTTAGCTGCGACTTTCTTGCTACTTAGCTACTACTTTCTTGCGACTTAGCTGCGACTTTCTTGCTACTTTCTTGCGACTTAGCTGCCTGGCTACCTAGCTTGGCCACGTGAGACGGAAGGCCAGGTTGCATTGCCGAGAAACAACATGGATTCTCCAGAAGAAGAGTTACCGGAGGTCGACCAGGTATTTTGACACTTTTTCCTGTCATTCGTACAAATTAGAAATGTTGAAGCTATGACAACTTTTACTTGGCTTCATTCTCTTTAGATTTTCAACTTTTTAAAAGACAAACGCAAGGTTGAAGATGACGTTTGTTAGCAGTTCAAAGGCGAAAAGGTAAAAATTCATTTATACGAACTGCTTCCTCTACATCTTGTGTATCACAGCTACCTGGACGTGAGATTGTGGCGTACTTAAGTTTTATATCTCAGATTGTGTTTTTACACCTTTCTTACCTTCTTGTTACGTCTGGTTTAGTTTCGAGGAACGTTTAATTATTTAAGTTTAAGATGGAACGGTTGTTTGTGCGTTATTAGGAATAGTTTTGACCTTTTTCATTAATGGCTGCCAATTATAATGTTTTTTTAAGTATTAAAACTAGCCTGACTAGCCTCGGTTTTGAGTTGATAATTCCAAACGAGTTTAGTGAGGTTAATTGAAATGCATACAAAAGAATTTTAAATTGGCAGCATTTATCTTTCCCAGAGTCCAATTTGGAAGTAATTGTAAATGTATTCCCTTTGTTTGAATTATTTGTTTTGGGACACCCACTCGGTTAGTTCTTAGAACTATTTGGGTGCCCCAAACTCCACACAACTAACATAATATTTAAATATTCTTTTCTTCCTCACCTTCTTCATTTCTTAGATATCCTTAGTAACAATGAATTGTATTGGTGTTTGTAACAGTACTGTAATAATATAACTTTCTTTAATACACTGTATTCGTGTGAGTTTCAATAAAAATTGAATTGAATTGACTTGAATTGGATGAGAGAAAAAAAATTCAATTTTACTACCTCCAAATTGGACAAGCATGCAGTCCATATATAGTGCCATATATATCTATATATATATATAGTGCCATATATATATATATATATATATATATATATATATATTTAAGCAATAGAGGACTTTTTCCGTGTTTACATAGCGTCATATAAACACGAGGGGGGGGGGGGGTTGGGAGAATTCGAGACAGTTATGCAAACCCGAGACGCAGTCAAGGGTTTGCATAACTTTCGAGAATTCTCCCAACCCCCCCCCCCCCCCCGAGTGTTTATATGAGGCTATGTAAACACGGAAAAAAGTCCTCTATTGCTTTTATAAAATATTTCTAAAAAGTAATTCGACAAAAGAAGGGAACATTTGTTTATTTACTTCTTGATTGAAATAGATTTTCTTAATACACGCTTTGAATAATCTTATTTCCCACTAGCCAATCATAACGCGCAACTGACAGCACAAGAACCAATCAGAATTCGCGTTATAAAAGTCAAAATCAAGTTGAAATTTTTGGCAAGCCTCACGCAAGCGCCATGTTGGTCAAAGTTTTGATTCTTCTGAAATCGTGCAGAAAAATACCGAACGCTTGGCGAGAACCAGAAGAAATGCCCAAACTATACGAATCGGTAAGGAAAGAACTTCAAGATGAGAAGTTTGTTTAAGCTGGAAATGAATTTCACTGTGCTTGACCGCTTCTGAAAGTGGCGTGAACTTGCCCGAATTGGCAGCCCGAGAACAAGGTTGAGAAGTTGAATCGCTCATCGTGCCTTGTAAAGTTTTGCTGGATAGGAATCATAGCCCAAGCAGCGGATCCAGGTTGTAGTATATTTTTAAGCTGAGAAGGTCTCAGAGAAAATAAATTTTACGCTACTTTGACAGCCAAAACACGGCAACCGATCGGCCGCGCAAAGTTTGATTTGAAGCATTTACAGTCTGTAGCATATACGCTTAGTTTGGTGTACGTTTTCGTGTCCATTTTTTAAAATAAATAATGTCTTATAGAGAATTTTGTTGTAGTGCTTAATGCAAAAATTACCTTGAAAAACGTTTACTGCCTATTTTGTTGCATATTTTGTCCTCTTAGCTTCGCTGTAGGTCGTGTAGCACACGATCATCGAGGCAGGGAAAGCGCTGTGGTTTTTCTTTTGCTTTGTTTCCTCGGGCTCACGGGGGAAGAAATAGCTAAACCCCAAATCGAAATTTGGCAATTCTTTTTTTTTTTATTTCCTTGATATTTGTACTTGAAATTGCTTTATGAGTCTTGCGAAAGCTTTGAAATGTTTTCAAATTGTACCGGGAAACACAAACAGCGTGACGTCACAACCGTGTTTACATACTCTCATCTAAACACACCTATTGACCAATGAGTGGGCGCGTACTATCTTAAATATTTTATAAATATATATATATATATATATATATATATATATATATATACATTAATATAATATATGTTGAATATGATATACGGCGAATGTTCGTTATAGATATGGAATTTCTCTTCTTGTATTCCACTCAAGATCTTACTTGTTTGCTGCGTGATATATTGAGTTGAACACTCACAGAGAAATTCCATATTAATCTATATGTATCTGTTGACTACTTTTTTTCGTATTGTGTTTCTTACCTTGGGAAATATACCTATAGGACCTGCAAGTATTTTATATATTGTTTCATGTTTTACATATTCGTATTACACCTCAAGTGGGATATTTTACTGGATTGGTTTGACTCCACAGTATTCTCTATGGTAAACTCATTTTGCTTTACTACAGATGGACTTTACAGCCGTGAGGATGGCAAAAGATGGAGATTTCCAAGCCCTTGGTTTGGTTCGCCGGGGCGACATACTTGCACTGGGATCATTTGTTTCAAGTACAGACAAGGCAAAAGAAGAGCGAAAATCCAAACTTCTGAAACTAACCCATCTACTTGGCACAACTTCCAGAAAATCGAAGGCAGCTTCTAGCAATGGAAAGTTTTGTCCATCTGATGATTACCCTCAATCACCACCTTGTAAAAAGACCCAGACTTCTAAAAAGATCCAGATTGGGTGGTAGCATTATGGTGAGAATGAAAAGCGATATGTCAGTGTACGACTTGTGAAGGGAGGAGGAACAAGGGAAATTTGTGTTCCGATTCAAAGTTTATGTAGAGGTGCTTACCATAATGAAAGAGGTTTATTTCCCCGATAAGATGTCCATATTTGGTGATGCAGATATAATGACATTTAAAGTTGGAAACTTTAAAGGCGAAGAAGTGGAGGATCAGTTCACACTGGCAAAGTATATTGCTAAGTACAAACTTACCAAAGTTAGACTTTACCTCTTGACCAGGACCATCGATGACAATGACAGGGAACTCATGAAACCAGTTTTTGACAATGGACAGGACACAGTTTCTGATGGTTTGCTTGGTACCTCTGATGAAAGAAATTCATTGAGGGAAGATCAGGACAAAGAATATCTGGATTCTTTGAGAAAAGATGAAGAGAAAGAACAAGCAAAAAAGGAAGAGCTTCTCCGTCGCCAAGAAGAATTTGCAATTCAAGAAAGTCTGCGTGAAGCAAGAGAAATGAGGGTGCCAGCTGAGCCTGACATAAGTGAACTGTATATGAAAGTATCGGTGAGACATATAACACTGGGTGTTATTACACGCAAATTTCCAAAGAGTGGCCATGTGGGAACTGTGTATGACTGGGTGGGCTCACTCAGTTTGATCCCAGAGTATTTCACCCTTTCTATGGTTGGTAGCATGGACCTCAACCCTGCATTGCCTATTGAAACTGTGGACCAAGCAACACTGTCGATGCGTGAGTGTGACGAAAGTCCACCATTCCGTGATGAAACGGTATGTTTCCATGGATTTGGGGCAGCACCTGAAATCCCATCTGAAGACAACACATGGGAGCCTGTTTCAGAGAAGCCACCTCTTGTCTTGCTGGAAGACGATGAAGAGTAAGTATTAGTCTCAATGATTTTTATTACATCTTCATACCTTCTTACTGTCAGGTCATTTCTAGGCGTTTCTAGGTCTTCAGCACAAGCTACTCTATGATTATAGAGTCTTTTATAGGCCACATTTGATATGTCAAAATTCTAAATAGGACTCTGAGGATTTATGGGCAAAATACATTCTATATTTGGCTTTATTTGGCTTTCTTTGTTTTGAAGTCTCTTCTTGGAATCACGAGACAAAGTATATTTCGTCCTGAAAGCCACAGACTCGTGTGCCACATTCCTTGTTATTCAGATATTGTGGACCCAAAATTACCACATGTGCTTGTTTTCTAACAAGTAAAACACTTGAAGTGGGTTGAAAGCTAAGGTTTTTATGACTTGTTCTGAATTTTTATTAGGAAGGACACTCCAGCAGGAAGTTCTGAGGATAATCCAGTGGCAGTTGAACACAGGTCTGTTGATTCAGCTGGACGATAATTCAGGGAAGTTGTAAACAGTCTTTACATAGCTGACAACATGACGAAAGAGGAAAGGAATGCAGAGGGGGTACGTTATGTTTATCATGTATCTGTGTCAGTCCAATTACTATTGACCCATTTGTTGATACCGCAAAAGCCATTGGAATGATATAACAGCTGGGATGTACTACACTCCTAGAAAATTGTTTTGAAGGAAATTTCCCTAAAGGCAGCAAATATGTGTATCCTCTCCTCCCATTCTTTAATCTTAGCACTTCTCTCAAACACTCAACATTACTTATGGGAGGAGGTAAGATGTACCTTTCGTGCTAGTTTTGTGACCCGAAAACATTTATTGACATTAATTATTGTACCTTACCAAATATACCAATTGAAGGCCACTGTCTTCTCGAGGCCCTCTTGAAAGAAAGAGAAATTAATGGGTAACAGCAGGTAATAGCAAGTTATGTCTATTTATGTTTATTTAGGACTTGAAGCAAAAAAGAATGGACGTGCTTGATAAGTTGTCTGGTGTAACAAACATCTGGGTTCATCGAGAGACTGTCATGCGTGACCTTCTTAAAATGTACGAAAACTCAAGAGAAATAATCCAGCAGCTGGTCACCTTTTCTTTCCACGGCGAGGTTGGGATGGATCTAGATGGGCTAAAGAGAGAAGCTTCTTCTCTATTCCGGAAGCAAGCCCTGGAGGACTACTTCGAAGGAAGTTCTACATTTGTTCCGCGAGTAAGTGCAGAAATTGAGGAGTCCATGATGAGGACACTTGGACGCATTATCAGCCACCAATATGTCCTCACTGGCATATTCCCTGTTCGTATCAACAGGGCATTTATGGTGGCTACGCTCTGTGGACGAGAGGCAGTCAGTGATGAAGACCTCATAGATTCTTTCCTGGAATACATATCAGAAAATGAATCACAGGAGTTGCAAGCAATCCTAGCACAGTCAGACCAAGGAGAGCTCTCTGGTGAATCTTGAGTTTTTGCTGGATTTTTGCAGCGATTACCAGGTAACCAAAAGGCCACTGGCTTCCAACATCAAAGCCACTTTGGTGCAAGTAGCCAAGAATGAGTTGTTATCATAACCTGCTATGGCGATGGATGGTATGAGAGAAGGTCTTCGGGATGGAGATTTTGAAAATTTGTGGAATTGTTCGAAAGAGGATGTAACAGAGATGTATCACATGATGCAGCTCACGCCACAACGAGTTATTGCAATGCTTACAGAAGAGCCATTTACCCATCTAAACAAGTCCAGGGCCAAAATTTTCTCTTATCTGAAAAAATACATAAGGTACCTCAGCCGTAAGGAGCTTGGCCGATTTGTTCGTTACGTCACTGGAAGTCCTGTACCAGTTGTAGAGTGTATCAAGGTGATGTTTCATGTTAATGAGTTGGGATCCTTACCACAACCTCGCACACATACCTTTGCAGCTTCAATCGACTTGCCTGATAGTTCGTATGCAAGTTTTAACGACTTTAGAATCCAAATGGATTCTCTACTAAACAATGAACTTGCATGGAAATTCGCATCGTTGTAAACAGCTTGAATATAAGCGGATACAATGTAACAGTGATTCAGAGTACAAAGGGATTCAGCTTAACAATGATTAACTTAAAAATGTTGAAGTGAGTTTTTACTACTTGAACTGTTTGTTCCCGTTCAGCCATTTTACTTTTTAATTGCACGTTTCTGGTTAAGACTTAAATGATCCTTGTGATCATATTTCATGCAACAGCTGTAGAAAACGTTGTTTACACATATCTCGAGTGGTGTTGGTACACTCTTCGAAGTAATAAGGATAGTGCATCACAATAGGGAATTAATTATTCCTTTCTTGTTTTACATGTCATTCATGTCTACTCCAATAGCTTCCTCTGCTGTTGTAGCTGGTTCTAGGCCTTCATCCTCCATGATTAGTTCCCAGAGCTCTTTAAAGTAAGGACAACATCCTTTCGTTTGTGGTTGCTGGGCACACGTATCCTCTGCGATTTCAATCTCGTTGATGTCAACAGGAGTCATAATCTTGACTCTCTGCTGATGCTGGAACGAAGTAGAGCACATCTGGCTTTCCCGACGGAGATTCCACATTGCTGGACGGCCGAATTCTGTGAACATTCCACTCCAGTGCAGCTCTGTGTAGTTCACTTTGTATGACATCCATGAAACAGAACTTCAAGCATTCGTGGTGTATTATATCATCATCGTAATACAAACCAGAATCTCTCAAGTCTTTAAAAAATGTAATCCACCATTCTGCACATCCTTGCCTTAAACGTCCCCACCATGCTTCAATTCTTTGGTTTGCCGTAGATTTCCCATACATGAAACTTTTTTCACCTACAAAGTCGTCATTCATGGACCGCCGAAAAAAGCGCTGAACAGCTGCTAAGTTCCCGTTCTCAGGTCCCCTATCTCCACGTACAATCATTGCCGTACCTCCTAACTGTCTCGCGTAGTCTAAGAAATATTGAGCTACTATACGAGGGTCGTTGTTCGAAGATGCAACCTCCAGCCATAGGATTCTTCGACTAAAGCCATTAATTGTACCATAAATGCAGAATCCAAACGGTTTAAGTTTGTCGTACCCGTCAATGTGCCATAAGTAATTTGACCCTTTACACCTGTAAATTCGCCGTCGTAGTCTATGCTGTGACCGATGCTCCACCCCTTCAGGATCAAAAGCCCTCAAAACATGTCGAACGACTTCCCGCGTAGTAACAAGACCGTGCTGATTGATGAGTCTTTGATGCATCGCTCGATATCCGAGAAGGCTTCCACTCCCCCTCAGTTCCTCCTCGACTGCTTCTACCACCTCATTCAAATTACTTCGACGCCGACGTCTTGTACATCCCAACCGTCTGAGTATTCTTTTCAATTGTCTTAACGAGATCCCGATACCATGTACACTTATAAGAAGTAATGCGATTTCTGGTGCAGTAAGCCCGAGATTAAAATAGTTCTCGATTATCTCGTCGCGCATTACTGCATTGTTCCTTATTGCAGGAGAGTAAGATGGAAGCACTGCCAGCGACGTAGAGCACACCAAAATGAAAGTGAAAACAGCGAAAAACTTCATAGCTATACTGTAAAGCCAAGGCAAAACAGACTACCGATTAATGATAGGAGTGCATGTTGTTTTCAAACCTGGCCTGACGACACACGCGGCCTAGCAAGGTAGCCAGGCAGCTAAGTCGCAAGAAAGTAGCAGGAAAGTCGCAGCCAAGTCGCAAGAAAGTAGCAGCTAAGTCGCAGCTAAGTCGCAAGAAAGTCGCAGCTAAGTAGCAAGAAAGTCACAGCTAAGTCGCAAGAAAGTAGCAAGTCGCAGCTAAGTCGCAAGATAGTAGCAAGAAAGTAGCAGCTAAGTCGCAGCTAAGTCGCAAGAAAGTAGCAAGTCGCAGCTAAGTCGCGAGTAAGTAGCAAGAAAGTCACAGTTAAGTCGCAAGAAAGTAGCAGCTAAGTCGCAAGTGAAAAAAAAGAGAGAGAGAGAAAAGTGTATGTCCCTTTGAAGCCACCGTATTCGATTCCATACTCCAGATACTCAAATAAATGTTTTGTCCTAAAGTTCAAGGTTTTCTTTTCGAAGGTCACAAAAAATAAAACAGGGAAATTTAACAGTATCTATACAAACAATTAATATAAGGGCCTTTTTTGTTAACGAACGAGGAGGACTACTAGTTCTTGCGGGAGGGCTATTTATGACTCTTTCTTTCGAAACGTTGGACTCGGCACATAGTCCCGGAAGTAGTCCCTCCCACAGTTTTCTAACCTTCTTGGCTTTTTACCAAAGAGCATAGCGAGTACCGGATATGCGGAACTAGAAGAATTGGGTGGCTGATGTACGGAAAACCACTGTCGTTTGCCGCAGAGATATTCACTTGCTCCTCTGCTTCAAGCGCATCTTTCCTCACCAGCAGTTACTGTCGCAGTTTCGTGGCGAAAACTGTAAAATGAGACGAAACTTGTAGGGGAAATAGAAATTCCGTGGCAGTGAGCTGTTCAAAGTCTCTCGCCATCGGAGTCCCGTGTGCTTGCCGCATTTCATTGGCGACTACATCCGAATGCAGTTACCTTCCGGTGGCCTGGCCAATGATAAGGTTCTCCACAAGGTAACACTTCTGATTTCCACGAAGCCTTACGGCCCCGGCTTCCGGCCCTCTTGGTTTCTTTTAACGCCCAGCCCTCCTTACTGGGCAACCTCGTTCCCAGGGCTTTTTGCTCGAGTGTGCCGCCGTCAAATCCTGCCCTTGTTTAAGATCTGCTCATTTTGGATACCTTGTTTGAGAAAAGGGAGCATGCAAAAAGCATTATAGAATTCGACTATATTGAAAAACATTGTTGGTTCCGGCACATGCAGACTCCGCGCCACCAGCGTTCATACCCTATTTAAGGCATTGGGTCGCGGAAGGCATCCTGTTCATGACGCTAAATAGTAAAATTTTATAAAGATTCATGACCCAGAAAACCATACCCTTTCTGGTGGGACATACCCTTTTACATCAATAAAGGGAGTGGCCGCCGGGAGGCTAGGGGCACGGGCCCGGGGTGACAACGTCGTCTTCAGGAAGCGTATCCCTTCACCTTTGAAGAGAAAAGCGCCCTGGGAACGCGGCTGGGGGGTGTAAATATATGGCCTATACGACGACGTGCCGCTGGATAGGGTGTATGGTTCTTAATCCATCTGTCTTATACAGGTTATACAATTTCAAGCGAGTCCGTCCTAATCAGGGTTCACCTGGATCTGTCCTAACAGGGTGTGGTTACAAGACTATCGTCGAGTATTTAAAAATCCGATATCGAAAACGTTTATCTGCATTTCTTTAGCATTGCAGGTCATGAATCACCATTAGCTCATTTTCAGGACTAGATATCAGCGCTATTGTTTGAAAACAAGATGGCGTTGCCCAACACAGGACAGGTATTCCTAAATTTTCTTCACTTGTTCTCGTGCGCTCGCCCCAAATATCTGAGAGCCTCGAACAGGCTACTAAACAAGGTAAGGGTTCCAAAGGTGTTGCGAAAACACAACACGCATCAGTTCATGAAATGTTAAGTTCTGAAATGTTAAGTGCGGCGACCCCTTGGCTCAGATGGAGAAATACTGTTCTCTACCACGGAATTTCTGTCTCTACGGCAAGTTCTGCCTTTTTTCACGTTTGACAGCGAAATTGTCAACAAGTAAGTAAGATGCAGTAAGTGCAGATGACGAAGCAATATTGGCTTCTAGAAGAGGAACAAGTAAATTTCCCTGCGGAAAAAGACTGTAAGTGCTTTCGTTCCTGCACTGCTACCATATTGTTGTACATCACTGCTCTTTGGTGAAAAGCAAGAAGGTTGGAAAACTATGAGAGAGACTACATCCGGGTGCTATGTGACAACTTCATGAAGCTACAACTGCCAAGCAGCGCCATAAATAGCCTTCCCGCAATTCCACAAGATAATTATTTGCAAAGATACCGGTACTTTTCCCTTTTATATTTCTTGTGACCATCGGAAAGGAAACCTTGGGCAAACCATTTATTTGGGTATCTGGAGTGTGGAATTGAAAGGGTGAAAATAAAACTCGAGGACGTGCAGCAATTTTAGGTAGGAACTATTGCATTTTTTAGTAGGGAGGAGTGGTGGAGAAAAGAAAAAAAACTGAAAAGAAGTATTTTTGTGAACTTTGCTTTTAAAAAGAATACCTTTCACTCTTACTCCACGTTTCCGTTACAGGGAGATCTTTCACACCACCACTACCCCTACCCCTTTTACTTCGCTAGTTCCCCCACCCTTCCCCGCTGGTACCAAAATTATACAAAGCAAAAAAGAAACAGTGCGCTATTCGAGCTAGACAGTTAAATCGAAACATTCGTATGCTTGGTATGGAAAGATACGCACGTCATCAAATAGAATCACTGGAGTCACAGTTTCAAATCGCTGGATCATCATGGAATTTGTCACAGTTTCCCTAAACAACGTAACAGCAACGAGCGATCTCCATGCGATAATTATAAAATGGGATGACATTCGATTGAACACCTGATTATTACGCATCTCTTCCTAACGTGGTTTCCTTGACTGGGCATGTGTACAAGGCAATTTTAAAAGGTAAGATATTTTTATAGTCTTTTTATTTCAGCTGTTCGACTCGAACGCTGTTGCAAAGTTCAAATGAAAATATTATCGGTTATCCAACAGCATTGTTTTTGTCAATCCTTTGGTCAACGTCACGCAATTACATGTAACAAATTTCTGTACAGGCAAAGTAAAGCAACGTTTCTGTAACCGAAGATGGTAGCCAAGTAGGAAATCAAGATATCATAACATCATAACTTTACAAAGGTGATAGTTCGAGGAAAGAAGCAGTTCAGAACGAGCGTACGTAATCAAAGTCACTTGGAAATTGCCGTGTTAATCAGCGTCGAGTTACATAATTTCATCACCTGCTCTGACCTTGTTAAAATTTATGACAGATTGAAAACAGTAAGTTTAGAATTGTACTGTAACACTTAGGCGTTCAGAATAGCAAGTTAAGGTTTCCATCGGCAGACTTTTAGTTCTTGACGAAGCTCTGGTTCGAAGAAGGCAAGGTTCATGTTGATTTCAAGAATGGCGGCGATGCAAAACTTGACTTCACGTTTCTGTCTCTCGACGGAGCACTTTTGTCGGGCCGCGGAAGAAATTTTAACACAACAAAGCACAAGATATGCACTTTATGAAAATACTAATTTCAACGTTAAATTGTATGTATCAGTGGGCTTTTTGTGGTGTGGAAGTTAGCTAAAATTAGCTCATTCGCTGAAGCGTTTGAACTGGGGTATTCTTCGTTTTCACGTGACGTCACAGCTAATTATGCAATGGCTTGTAAACCGGATGTCGGCCATGCTGGTGGATAGGCGCCGGTCCCGCGCTGTCAACACACGTGCTAAACATAAGGATTTTAGTCACGGTTGTTGGAGTTCTTTTGTGTTTTTGAGCATTGCATTCAATGGGTTTTATTTGTGCGGTGAAGAATTGCGGACACAACAGCAGAAGGGAAATTTAGTTTTTTCAGGTTTCCAGCAATAAAAACAGGAGAAGGAGAAGAAATCCGCAAATTGACTGAGGCGCGAAGAAGACAGTGGTTCGCGAATATTTACAGGAAGGAATTTGACGACAAGAAAGCTGAAAACTCTCGTGTTTGTAGCGATCACTTTATTTCAGGTTAGTGAGACAATATGTAGAGTAAGCTAGAGTAGCTTGGGGGAAATTTTAATACCTTCATGAGAAACAGCGCCGACCTTTTCGATAAATAAAATCTTCGGCTGAGCAAACTAATTGCGAGTCGCATGCACGAGGAGCGATATGTTGGCTCAGTCTTCAAATTATCAACAAGTCGTCTATTTTTAATTCTTCCATTACCTGGCCTAAATTAAAGAATTTTTTTCATTTATAGAGCTTTTGTGTAGAGAGAGAGCTATTTTAATTGCAGGAAAACGTGCTGACCTGTTAGATACCACCAACCCTGACTGGGCACCTACTGTGAACCTTGGTCATGACAACATAAAAAATATCTCCCTGGCAGTTGAACGAAATGCCCGTTCTCAGAGGAGAAATAATATGAAACGAAAACTCGCTGAGATGGTTGCTGCCGAAACCAATGAAGACAACGAAGGCATTGGAGACGAGCAAAGTGTTGAAGAAAGTGGGACTGCTGAAACATCTTGTGGGTGTACATTTCAACTTACTGTAAATTGAAAATTCATTTTTGCACTTTTTTTTTCTCAATGGTTAAACTAAGCAAGGGTGTTTTAAGCGTGGGTCAAGAATTATAATTTCGATGTTGTCATTGTCTCTTGTTACAATTTAGCCAGTAAAATATTTTTGTATTTAGAAACTAGTTAATCACTCTCTTTTCCAATCAGATAGTAAGTTCTGGTCATAACATGGTGCTGCATATGATGATATATCCAAACCACATCCCAGGTTTCTTTGCACTGGAGTCTTGCCCAAAACAACACTTTCTAAGTTTAGGTCATAACTGTCTCATGTCATCATAAATATTTATAATTATATATTTTTCTTGCAGTGAATGCAAGCAATTTCTCAATGGCTTCAAATTCCACGGATGGTATTGATCTGGCTAATGGCAGCAATGATGATGAGAATGTGGATGTGGATGACAATAACAAATGTTGCCAAACAGAAGAATCTGTTGCTACAGAGGGGAGCTGCCAGACAGAACTAGACATGGTTCAACTGGACAGACAGCAGAATTACATGCAGGATATTACTGCCGAGCTCAGTAATACAAAGGCACAACTCCTAGCTGTTCAGCTAACAGAGACAATGATGAAAAAACCAAATTTTACACTGGAATTCCCAAATTTTCCCTTTTAATACATGTGTTTAATCTTATTGCTCCACATGTTAAAAGAAACACTCAAAATGCACTTTGTCAGTTTCAAGAGTTCTTGTTAGTTTTAATTAGATTGAAACTTAATTCCCCTTTGCAAGATTTAGCATTTCGTTTTAATGTATCTGTGTCAACAGTGTCTAGAATATTTGACAGGTGGATACACGTAATGAGTACTAGACTAAAATTTCTTATACAATGGCCAGAGCATGAGGAACTTCAAGCCACAATGCCTGCAGTTTTCCAACGCAACTTTGGCAAGAGAGTTGCAGTCATCATTGACTGCTTTGAGATATTTATAGAAAGACCATCTAGCCTAAATGCAAGGGCAATGGCATGGTCTAACTATAAACATCACAATACTGTTAAGTTTCTAATAGGCATAACCCCACAAGGTGTTATTTCGTTTATATCCAAAGCATGGGGTGGAAGAGTGAGTGACAAACATCTTACAGAAAATTCTGGTTTGTTGAGAAAGCTGTTACCTGGGGACATAGTGCTTGCTGACAGGGGCTTTGATATAGCTGACAGTGTGGGTTTTTATCAAGCACGCCTTCATATCCCAGCATTTACAAGAGGTAAGAAGCAGCTGTCTGCAGAGGAAGTAGAGGAAACCAGGAAAATTGCCAATGTAAGAATTCACGTGGAAAGGGTTATTGGTCTCGTACGCAGAAAGTATACTATCTTGCAGGGAATACTACCTGTACAGTTGGTGACAGCAAGGCGAGGTGATGATTTAGCTCCAATAGACAAAATCGCAATAATCTGTTGTTCCCTAACTAATTTATCAGAGTCCATAGTTCCTTTTGATTAAGATATAATTTATTGGCTAAATCATCTATGGAAACGCCAATGCCACATTGCTCAGACATCATGGTTTAATAATTATTATTATGTGACACCTAAAATAATTTTTTCCTAAAATATATCATGGCCCTAAGAGACGTAAAAATTAGGGCACAAGACTTAAATCCTTGTGTAAAAACCAAATTTACTGTTATTAAGTTTTGTAAAGATTATGTTGTAAATGACCGGTTCAATTAAAGAATGCAAAATTAATGTTACTGTACAGCCATGGTTTTAGCGGGGGGGGCTTATATGTACCAGGTTATGTTACAAAAAATATTAAAAGATTTTCTTATTACTGATGTTTCAAATTGCATATAAAATATAAATTGAAATGTTTACTGCACATTTCTTCTGAACCACCATGGCAATCAGCTTCACTGAATGCATGAAGGGCAAAACCATTCACCATCGGGCTCTGTTACAAGTCCAACTCACGACATGTGGAACCACTGGATTTCACAGTCAGGATTGTCACAACCGATCAACTGACTTCCTTCTATGTACTGTTGACAGTTGCACCAGGGTCCATCATCATCACTGTCTGATTCTGATGATGCCATAGCGGGAAGCTGAGTACTTAACTGTGTATACCACCTGGCTATCAGTTCTGGGAGAACTCCTTTCTTGTAGAAAAGAATCGCCTTTGTCAGTGATCTGTCCCAGAACTCAGTATCTGGTACCACACGCTGAATGAAAAGATCCTTTTCAGTCCACACAACAAAATCACAGTATTCTACACCAGTAATAAACAATTGGCACTGCACTTGATAATAATATGGATGTACTGTGTCCAGGTACAAACCAATTCCATTACCATCGTACTTAAGACAGAAGTTGCTGTCTTCTGCTGCAGTGGTGAGCATAGAATCCTTATACTTGTAAGGACATTTAATTTCACAGATACAACACTCACAAAAAACAAGACCATCAGGCGAGGCTCCTAAATAAGGCCACTGTTCATTAATATGCAGTCCACTGTCTGCTACGGACAGGTTGAGATGGTTTTCTGCAATTGAAAATTCATATGCTTCTCGTGCCTTGCTTTCATTTGACAGACCCCATTTGGTTGCAGCATTTGAAAAGCGGTGGGACTCTGGATAACAAATCACCTTTATGAGGCTCTGGGATGGTTTATCTGGATTGGTGGAACAAGCTGTGTGGAACTTTGAGGCAGCAAGTCGTCCTGCTCTATGCTCAAACCACAGTTTGGAGTTTGACTGGTCTCTTGTGGATTCTTCAACTGCTTCAGCTTCCTCGGCACTTATCTTTAACTCGTCGAATACTCTCTCTGCCTGTTGAAGTAGTTCCGGGAAGCCAACATTCAAATATTGCTCATTGTATAAATCTGTTAAGGGCTGTGGCAAAGAGTTGGTCTCAGTAAACACAAATGAAGCATTGTAAGGTGGAACAAGAGAGAGGATAGCTGGTTTAATTCCACACTTTGAAATGTTTTCTAAAAAGCTGGATGTCTCTTCTGTCGAAGGAGCTTGAACATTGGTTCTGTTGACTTCAGAGGCAGCACAACTCTGTTCACCCAAGGTAGTGTGTCGCTTCTTGGCTGAGGAGAGGTCCATCTCACTAACTGGCACGTAGGGAATATCCCTCACATACGAAGGCATAATCCACCTGCTTTTCTCCTGAGTGCACGTAACCGAATCTCTCATTCGGACTCCAGCTTCAACGGCGAAAAGAAGCGCCCCTACGTGTGAACAGGCCTCACAAAGTCCAGCCATACAGTTACAGTGAGCCATACACACGTTTCCCTCCTTTTGAACAAGAACCCATGTCTTCAATGGCGTTTCCCTGGCTCGTTGAGAGTGATTTACTCTCGCTGTTATGACTACTTTGCCAGCTCCAGCTACTGGTTTGGTGAGAATGGTATTAACCCATCCAGAAACGAAAAAATTGTAAGCCTCCATAGACTTGTATGCTTTCATTTGCTGCCCTGTTATCCACGAGGTTTGGAGCACCAAATAATTTACGATGTCGGGATATTCCACGCTAGGATAATCGGCTAAATCCTCGCTACAATCTGATTTTTTTAAAATATAAGGATCAAATCCACAAACCAGAACTTTTTCACGATATCTTGCCTTAGCTGAACCGGTAAGACCATGATAATAATCCGAAAAACTAACACTTGCGATAGAATTCGCGTCCGCGGCAGCCATTTTGGAGGTTTCGATATCCACCAGCATGGCCGACACGAATGACGTGACAAAATTTGGTCACGTGGTTGCAAACGAAGAATTTTTAACGGTCAAAAACAGTTATATACCAGTAGCTTTTCCAAAATAATTTTATGCTTTGGAAAGAACCAAAAGATGCCTTGTAATCTGGCCAAGTCGCATTGATAGATGACACCGCGTTTATCTACACGAGCGATAACAAAATGCATCATTTTACACTATTTTCGGCAGCGTTATGGCGGTAAAATGGCGTTTTTCAAACTTTCCTCGATTTCAGAAAAATGCAAGCGCTTCACGATCTTTGAATTCTATTTTCGAAAATAACTCACCATAGGTGTTATTCAGGCAAGATATGAAGAATCTCGAAATTTCACTATTGACGCCGGATTCTCGATATTTACAGAAATTGGCTCTTACAAACCTGTATTTAGCATTTTTTTTCTTTTGTCTGTGTTATAGTCTATATACTGCTTGAGCCATGGTGATTGATCAAATTCAAGAATCCTGGGCGCCTTTTTAAGCTGTAATCCAAGATCAAGATACAATTGTAAATTGCTGTAATAAAGAAAGTAATTCTTTTTACCACAAAGTGTTGGTATTAGCTTTGAACCAATCCTGCTGATACATTGTATTTTTCTCTTATTTTGTTACAATAAGAGGATAACATATCTCTTGTTACTTTCAATTTTTCTGCGGCGCATGGATAATCATTACGAAGGTCATGCCGCTCTTTTGGATACTCAAGATCAACTTCTAAAATTAAACCCTTCTTGCTGTTTTCATTGTAAGATGACAAGTTTATTTCCTTTTTCTGCCATTTGAAGTTGCCTGTACGAAGATTCCTGCTCATGGCCTATCCGTATAGATTATTGGCATCAAGATTCATTGTATGCTTTGATGGTTCCTTTCTGTTGTAATTCTTCATGTATTTATTGTTTGTTTTTGAATATCTGTTTGAAATGTTTTAAATACCACCTCTTAATCCTTTTTCTATACATTGAAACATATCAATGTCTGACGTAAGCTCTAATTTAATGTTTGTCACATTGCATCCCATCTTAAGCCCGGCGAAGTAAAATAATGACAAGGATCAAGTTTGTACTATTGTAGGCATGTTTTTCTGAAATTTTCAAATACATCTGCAAGGAGAAGAATGTCTGATTTAAGATGTAGATGATGGCAATCACCCATTGTTTTCATATTGAAAGTTTTCCAAACATTTTGTGCATGCTCGTATTGCTTGTTGGCTATATGCTCATTCAAAATGCTGTAAAAATCTTCTTTTGATGGCAGTTTTTTTGTTATGAAAATTTATCAAACGAATCCATGTAATCATATGGATATATTCCTGTTTGTTTCATAAGATTTTAATTTTCGTTTATTTCACTTCTTGTATATTTAAATGATTCATCTGGTAGATAGCTCACAAGCTTAACAAGAGATGAGCTCATAAATTGAAAACTATCAATGAAAACCATGTGCTTGCCAAGCATGAAAGCCATATATTTTTCCATATTTACTATTCAATACCCAGTGCCATTGTTTTCTCTCTGCACTAAATCACTGATTGCAGTCTTAAAAGATGCTAAAACAACTGTGTCAGGAAAACGGGGGCGGTCATTTTTGTCAGCAGGGAAATTCTCAGGGGTAATATATACTAAGCGTACTAAAACAAACAGGCAGCAATATTAAAAACAGGCTGCAATATTTTTAATATTGCAGCCTGTTTGTTTTATGACGCTTAGTATATATGGCTCTTTTAAAACGGCCTTGTTTTACGCCAAAAAACGGCAATCTCTAAATACCCTAACGACCCAGCGGCATTTCCTTCGACTGTTATCAGCGGCCCAACGTCTTCCAAATTCTTCCAACTCGGTTGTCGTAATAGGCTTCCCAAAAAGCGCTCATCTATAAAATAAACACCGTACATTACTCACTAATAAAAATGCCATGACGCCATTCAATTCAATCATGTATTAAAAGCAAGAAAATTAAACGGGCTAATAAAACTTACCCTCGTTCTCTAAACCACCAGCTTTAGGTGAATCTTCGCCAGTATTTCGAGTTTGGTTTTGTTGTGTTCTAAAAATCGCTTCTTCATCCTCTCCTGCTGTGAAGCCATTGTCGTATACTTCTTTCATGTCTGGTCACAACTGAAGGAAAAAAGTTACTCTGCACGTGCAAATACCACGGTATATCTCATTGTCTATTGTTTCCGCATGGAAAACAAAGAACAACAAAGAGATCTATTCAAATTATCATTACTAGCAATTGTTCAGCAAACCCGCTAGTTGGAAAACATCACATGCTCAAAAACAAACAACAAAACACAAATCAACTATTAAAACAAAAGCATCTATGGTAAAAACTATGATTAGTGAGAAACGGACAGCATTTCTCACACTGCAAGTTGTTTTGCAGTAGTTCAGAGACCTGCTTGTTGAAAAATGTTGAAAAACAACTACACATACACGAAGCGCAATCAGATGTTCAAACGCTACCACCTCTATCGAGATGCAACGCGTCTCAGTCACCAATCCCCAGTTGAGCTAATCAACGAGTGCTAATTATATTCTATTGTGCGTTCAGGAACAAAGTGGGAGGGGCGACTGCAATCAGCGATTTAGTGCAGAGAGAGAACAATGGCACTGGGTATTGAGTAGTAAATATGTTAGATAGTTACTTCGGCCGACAGCAATACATCAGCTGAGGGCATTCATTATCTTCATTTTTTTATATTTACCAAGCCTTTTGAAGCATTGGATAGCTCTTTTGGCAGTTTGACATAAGAAGATGCATTCACTGGTTTAGAATTTATTATAATAATATAATGATTATCGATGAAGCTTATTACCCAAGCAGAACCCTCCGATATCCATTGTGAGATTGCTTTTAAAATTTCTTGCAAAGACTTTTGTAATTCTTCTTGTATTTCATTTTCGTTAATTATTATTTTTGCTTGACTTTTAAAATAAGCTGTTTTATATATTTGTGTATTATCGTTGCTTTTTGTAAAAGTGACTTTAAGCGTTTCGATAAATTTAAACCCTTTCGTTTCAATCAGTATTTTTTTGAATGTTTCCAAAGCTAATCTCTTATTTTGTAATTGAACTAATGGATGTTTATCATTTTTTATTGCAATTTCAAATGATGTAGTGTATCCTTTCAAAGCCTTGCTTATTCGATCAATTTTGGTTCTTGGTGCAGGAGGAATAGGTTTGTCTTGAAATTCAACAGGTGGTTGGTTGAAAAAATGAGAAAAATATACATTTATCCAAAAAATTGAATTTATAAATAGAAAAAAATACTTATTTCAGAAAATAAAGAAAATGTTTGGTTTATTTCATTCCATTTAATTTTTTTATGTGTTTTAGTCTTAATATGAGACCATTTTCCAGGTGATGGTAATTTATATTATTTTTACAAATATCACAAAACCAAGTTTTATTCATCATATACTTAGTTTTACTGTTTATAATAGCACGAACCCTATCATCATTATTAAGATTGGAGGAGCCATAATAATAGTATATAATAATATTTTTTTAAATGATCTTAGTTTTAGTCTTTAAAATTGTGAAATCCAATAATATGATTTCTATATGTATTTTGGTTTTTGAAACATAATCATTAGTTTTTGAAACATAATCATTAGAAACTTTTAACCGATATCCATTATAGTTATACATTTTTTTCATGTTTAATTGAGATTCACTGAT
The DNA here is from genome assembly GCA_016490735.1 of Pachyseris speciosa. NCBI lineage: Eukaryota > Metazoa > Cnidaria > Anthozoa > Scleractinia > Pachyseridae > Pachyseris > Pachyseris speciosa. The sequence goes on along the minus strand of JAEMWC010000538.1, from coordinate 155,047 downwards.
TTGGTAATTATTGGTTGGTGATTTAAATTCAATACAAAGACCTCTAGATTTTTTTATGATAATTTTGAATTATAATGTCTGGTTGCCCTTTCTTATAACCCTTTTCCATGAATTGATTCTCTTTTGTGATGTATCTTGTAATTCACCAGGGCCGGCAATATATGAAACAACTTTGTAATGCAAATCTGTTTCGTTCTCTATTTTAAACATATGGTTATTTGGATTATCGAAAAGCTTGAACTGACCATATTTTCTTATGATTGGTAAAACATGTGGAAAAACCCAATCTTTAAACTTTTCAGCTAAAGGTAATTTTGATTTGAAAACTAACTCGCACAAACCAGTTTCTAATATTAAAATGGCTTCTGCTAAGGGGTCACGATTTGCTACCCATTGTTTTCTCTTATATTTTTCTGATACATGTTTTAAAATAGCATCATTTGAATTTTGATATCCAAGGATTTTTGCAATCTCTTTAGCCTCAAATCAGACATTTTATTCTTGGTCAAAATGACAATTAATAGAAGGATTCAATTCTGAGTTAGTATATATTTTGCTTATCGTACTCATATATTATAGTGTAATATTTTATTTTTATATAGGTTTTATTTTTTTCACTTTTATCTTATAATTCGCTCTATGAGGTTCACCAAAAATGTGCTCCATAAGATCATACCGAAGAAATATTTCATCACACATTTTACATCTGGCCATTTCTAACGATTGTTAACCAAGACAGAGGATAGCATGATGGAGAGTAAGATAAAGTGCTGTATTCCGATTGTATCTAAAAAGCCCGCCCCTTGAGAAGGCCTATACTTAGTTTTCCTGGTTTTTGTCAAATTTTGTTTTGGTTATACCACATTCAGCACATTGGCATTTCATCATTGTATGCCCATTTTTGGTTTTCATGAAACGCCCAGAACCTGGAACACATTCAGTTTGTTTCTTTTGTTTTACACAATATGATTTGACCATTCTATATATATATGTTTGTACAAATGAATCTCAAACTATGTCTGAATTGCATGATTAGATATTTCTGAAATAGTTCTCGATAAATGCTGAATCTTTTCAAAATATCACAATAGTCCTCTCCAAGTGCCCAGCGATGAAGGAAATAAATGCAATAATAACCGCATAAAACACTTTTGATATTTTGGTATGGAATTGTCTTATAAATCACCTTCATTCCATTCTTTTTAGCTCTCTTTTCATATTCCTTTGGATAATACATCCCAAATGAATCAAAATACCACATCGTTTTTTTATCACTATTTGATGGAGCACATGTTGTCCAATGGGTTCCTGTATTTTTGTAATCATCAAGATTTATTATACAAGGACTGTGGTTATTTGGCATATGTTCATTTCTGATGAAAATACCCTTTATTTTAATACTCAGATAATTACACCGGTTTTGAAGATCAAAATTGCTCAGTGGAATGTTTTTAAATTGTGGTTTTACAATATCGTTCCTAAAATCGGGATATTGTTGAATGGACTGTTTTTCCCGAGCAGAAGTCCGCTTGCTGTCCTTTTCTTTTGGGGTTTGTGTTTTTTTTCTCGCATACCAATATTATTTTTTGCCCAATTACCAATAAAAGGAGGCGGATGATATGGCACCATCATTGGTTTTGGAGAAACATTCAGTCCTCTTGCCGTCATTCTTTTAGGCACGCTCAAGCCTTTTCCAAAGATTTTTGAAACCAATTCAATAGCCTATGGAATGCCGATACTTGCTAAAGCCCAAAGAAAACCTCCGTTTATTTTTCTCTGTGTTGGTTTTAAATATAATGCACCTCCTATTTGAAGAGCATTCATAATGTCCTGTTTTTGTTTATTTGTAAGCATACGTTTTAAAGTTATCAATTGTTGAATTTTTGAATCTGGTATAAGTAAGCCACGGGTTTGGCCTTTTCCAAATATTTTTCAATTCCCAAAGATCCAAGAGCGGATATTAAGCACCTGACGCTAATGGTTTTGCTGCTTTTGATGCTAATTTAGTGGCCATTGGAAGCATTTTTATTCCAAGAGAAATTAATGATGACCATAGAGATCCACCCTGTTTAACCACCTTTCGTATCTGTGTTTTGGACATTTTAACACCAGAATCGAACCAACACCTTGAGTCATTGCTTTTTCAATTTAGTGCTTTGAGTTTTAGTTAACATTAATTCATGTGGTCCTTTTAACTCATTATGAGCCAGTCGAACTGTTATTACAGAATTATTGTTGTAAGTCCTTGAAAGCCTTTCTAATTGACCTTTGCTTAAACTTACTCCATGAGTAAACTATTGCGTTGTCATTACTCGTATATAATATATCTTACATTATTTTACAGGTTATAAACATATTTAATTAGCAATTTTACCTCCTCAAACTTTAATAAGCAATTTTCCACTAGAAATGTACAACTCTATCTCATTGTCATGAAGAACCAAAGCAGTCAAAGTATAGTTGGTTGCATTTACTCCATTGAATTCATATCTGAAAGTTAATGATACAACAGAGTCCTTGACGTCCTCTTCTTGGTTTCTAAGGTGAAAATAAATGGTTCCAAACAGATTCTTGAAATTGCTGGATCAATCAATGACCCGCTTAAATAGTCATTATAAACTGAATTGTATCTCATAAGCGCTCTATACAATCTGCTTTCTTCATTAGCTGTCCTTTCAAGTTGGGGATAATAGATGCTATTGTTAACTTTAATTGTGCTTTGCTGAAATATTTGTTATTTGCTCCTATACTAAATGTACTTGAATGTGAAAATATTGTATTCTTGATTATTGTAAGAAGCCGTTGGCACAACCCATAAAAACACATGCCTTGGTCTTATTATACCTGTGCTTATTCTGAAAAATGAACTGACAGCCGTAGTTTGGATTATTTCTTTGTGTTCCCGTAAATATACCCAGGTTTTTTGGTTTCAGATATTTTTCAAGATATTGTTTCATTCCCGCTCCATTAAAAATTAATTTTAATCTAAATGTAGTTATCAATACTTTTGAATTAGGTGCAGCATTGGTACGAAATACAATATGATAGCTGAGTTAAGCTTTTGTTTCACGATTGAGTCACAAAGATGTGGATCGCGACGTTTCGACCGCCATACTGCTGGTCTTCATCAGGCGATGGTTTCGACTGGCTGCGTGTGAGTATAAGAAGCACCGTGGCTGGTGGTGATTGGTACGTTTCGATCCTCGCTTAGACTGTTGTTGATTAGGGGATTTCGATCCTTGTCGTTCAGACTAGAAATTGCTCCCTCAGCGGTCCGCTTTGGTGCTGATCGACTGTGTTTTTTGATCGTGGGCATCCACGCTTCAGCAATTTCAATTCCACTGTCCCTGTTGATGTTGTTAGGGTGTAGTCTTACGGTTAGCTCAGTGGTAGAGCACCGGACTACCGTGCGGGAGGTCGTGGGTTCGAACCCCGGCCGGACCAACACTCAGGGTCTTTAAATAATTGAGGAGAAAGTGCTGCCTTTGTAATGACATCTACAAACGGTTAGACTATCTAGTCTTCTCGGATAAGGACGATAAACCGTAGGCCCCGTCTCACAACTCTTCATAATTCTCTGATTCTGTGGGACGTAAAAGAACCACTAGGGACGCAACAAAACTCTGGCAGTGACCACCCCTAGTGTCTGTCTTAATTTGATATTTACATTACGGGGGCACTCATAACTCATCTTCATTAATTGTAAACTGCGTTATAAGCAGTCTGGCAAAGTCCCCCGGCCAGTGTTGTAATGCGCATTTGAATATTGCATAGAAAATGCGCAATATAAATGTGATATATTATTATTATTATTGAATAGCCTCTTTAACCCTACGGGTGTACCAATGTGGGTCTCGGTCAATAAATTTAAGTTCGTCCCAGAGCGGATAATGTCCGGTCGCGTTGCTATGTTCTGAAACGGCGGAGGATTGGGTTCGAGCAAGCCGTATGTCTCTATCGTGTTCCTTAATCCGTTCATGCATAGATCTTCCCGTCTCTCCAATATAAACCTTACCACATTCGCTGGGAATCTTGTAGACTACTCCGTCTTGTTTTACTGGATCGACAATGTCCTTAGGTCGCACTAGGTGTGATCTAAGAGTTGTGTCAGATCTGAAAACAGTCCGTATGCCTTGGTGTTGTAGGCAACGGCGAAGAGCCTCCGATGTGCCTTTAACGTATGGCAGAACCACAGTAGATTTAATTTCGGGTTCAGGTTCTTTAGTGGTTGTTCGTCCCTTTCATAATAAATACAATATTCTTATCATTTGCTAATCTTACTCAAATGGATGAAGATTGCATTTGAATGCTGCAAATTAAGAATATAAATTCAACGGGATCGATATTTCGTTTACGTTGGCAGCGTCTGTTAGAATTTTACGAGAACCAAAACCTTGCTTGTATAATGCTTGAGCAGGACGAGCTTCGGCGGTTCCCGTGCTTGTATCTAAATAAGAAAAAATTGTCTTTTGCAACTGAATCAGCATATTCTTTGGTATACTTTAAAAGTGATAATACATTTGATCTTTTATTCGCTCTTGTGTTATTGTGTTATTATAAACAGTAATACAATCACACTCAACTTGTATTTCTCTCATGAACGCTTGAGCGTTTGTTGTTGTACAAAAAGGTAATTATCCTCAGTTTGTGGATTATTTGCACCAATATTATTGCTCAGAGGTGTTTGCAAATCGTAATATGAGTATTCATACCTTTTAACGAATTCTGGACTAAAATTTCCGTTCATTATATTATGATTAGATAAAATGATTACAAAAGCAAATTTTTATGAATATATTTAATATACTTATATTTATCAGTCTCTTGACTTTGCTGCTTTGCATTTTCTTTTTGTAACAGTTTAATAATCTCATCTCCTTTTACTTCATCTGTCGTTTCAGGCTTGTTTTTAAAAGTTATCATATATTTTTTCCCCAATTAATTGCCCTGTTTTTTCACCTATTTTTTCTGAACCTTTCTCTATTAATTTTTCAGCACCCTTTGTGGCAATTTTTTTGGCTGTTTTGCTTGTAAGGTTTTGAAAACATCAAATATACCCTCACCTTGGATATAATACTCACCCGTATCAGGATTTATTTCTCTGCGTTCCATTATATGATAAGTGTATAAAAATTAAATTTCATTCAACCAACTGTTAAAGATATATCTATTTCGTTCAAATCAACCTCACGGTCTTCATCATCTGTTATGTAGAATGTGACTTCAGTTGTGTGACCTGAGAGCTTCAGGTAGTACGCACGAAATTTCCGAGCTCCGTATTTAGCTAAATTTCACTTTCAAAAACATTCAACGATGACGAAAACTAATATCCAGTCACTTAAAAAGGAAAATGATGACTTAAAACGTACGCTTGAGACCCTAACCAAAGATTTCAAAGAGTTGAAAGAGTTGTTGGAGAAGAAAGAGATAACGGCCGGAACGAGACAAGATGGCGGTACTTCGTCACCTTCACCGAATCGTGAACTTGAAAACAGTCTACAGTTTCTCAGTGACGAATATCATGACATGCAGGTTTCTCAATCTGCTATCCAGGGAAAAATATCCAAACTTGGTAAAGATTTGTCAAACCTTTCTGTGAAAGTTAAGGAGATATCTGACGCTGTGGAAGCGTTACAACAGTACAGCTACCAGTACAATCTAAAAATCGTTGAATCATCTGAAGACACAGCAAAACTATGTCTCCATTTATTCTCTTGTCTGGGCGTCGAAGGAATTACACTTAATGACATTGATATCGCTCATCGCGTGCAGATAAGAGCGAGGTTGCTGCTGTAAACAAACCTAAACCTATCATTTGCAAGTTCACTAGACGTCTCGCCAAGGAGAAAGTAATGGCTGCAAGGAGAGCATCCGGTAACATTAGCTCTGAAGACCTTGGCCTACCAAGTGATACCACTTTTGAGCGTACTGGAATTTACGATCATCTGACACCAAAGTTACAGCAACTGCTTCATAGCGCCAACAACTTCAAAACCCAGCATGGTTATAGATTCTGCTGGGCAAAGAATTCAGTTGTCTTCCTTCGCAAGAGTGAAACTTCAAGACCAGTTAAGGTTAAAACGATGGATGACTTGATGAAGCTAATACCACAGAGCCAAGGAACAACTCCCCAAACAGATGACTAACTTACGAATGTTAACGATATAGCTTCTGTTATGTTGTTTTTTCGTGTTTTTTATTTTCATTTTCTTTAAAAATGGCCTCGAGCAATGTCAGATCTAAGTCAAGTCTTAAGCAACAACAAAAGTTAAACAAATCTCTTCTTAAAGAATTGCCATATTATCAATTGAAAGGTAGTTTGATCATCACTCATGGCCAATTCAATAACTCATTGAATTCTGAACTCTTGACCAAACGAGATATACAAAAGCTACCCAGTTTATATGATTTGGATTTATTTAGACTCGACAAAATTCATAACAGTCAAGCTGTTGATGACAATTTGTGAAATCAACGTACATTTAGTCATTATTTCTCTCCACATGGTCTAAAACAGCACATAAACTGTCTTACTAAAGATAGAATAGAATCCAGTTTTACCATTTTCCATAATAATATTAGAAGCCTTCGACGAAATCTTGAAACTTTAGTAACACACTATTTACATGAATTGAATATTAATTTTAACATAATAGGAGTTACAGAAACAAAAATTACCAATTCTAATGAGACTGTAGATCTACCAAGCATTCCTGGCTACGTCTTTGAACATGCTCCAACACCCCTAGCGTGTGGAGGTGCTGGCCTTTTTATTGACGAAACCCTTGATTACACAACTCTAGAATCAATCTCGAATGAATCTTTCCAAGCATTATGGATCGAAATTTGCTTCCCTAAAAAGAAAAATGAGATTTGTGGAATCGTTTACAGACAACACAATTCACCAGATAATTTTCTTAAATATATTGAGGAGGCAACAAAGAAATATTCTGCTACAGGCAAGAATTTATGCTTGCTGGGTGATTTTAATTTATGTCTGCAAAGAATCGTAACTTGTCAATACAGTCATGAATTCTTATTGGCCTTACAAAGTTGTTATCTCATTCCGACGATTGATAAACCAACACGTGTTCACAGAACCTCAGCCAGTCTTAGCTTATTGACAATATTTTTGTTAATTTTGCAAGTAGGAACCTTATTACTGATGTTAGTGACCACTTTTCGCAGTTTTGTATCTTGGCATCGCCAATAGAGAGAATCAAACAAAGGCAAATTAAGAAGCGTGATTTCTCGCATTTTTGTTCTGACACGTTTAATGATGAACTTGCCGCAGTTGATTAGAATTTAATCATCGAGACTCCCATTCCCCATAATTTAGCAACTACAATGCCTCAAGCCAAGTATTCTTATTTGGATTATCTCATAACCTCCAAATCACCAGATACCTCATTCTTCTATAAGCCTGTTATTTCACATGGAGTGAAACTTGATATTTTATCCATCCCGAATAATAAATCGCCTGGCCTTTACTCTTGTCCTACACAACTTCTTAAGTGCTCTTGTGATATGATATCTCCTGTCCTTGCAAATTTTCTCAATAAGTCCGTCAGTCTTGGTGCATATCCTTCTAAACTGAAAATGCTCAAAATTTTACCAATCTACAAAGCTGATGATGAAACTGATGCCTGCAATTATAGACCAATTTCATTACTGTCAAAAGTCAATAAAAGTTTTGAAAAAAATATGTACAATAGAATGAAGATTTTTATAGAAAAACATCAACTATTAAGTTTATCCCAATACGGTTTTCGTCAAGCACACTCAACTGAACATGCTATACTTGACATGGTACAAACCATCCGTACCAATATGGATAAAAGACGTTTTTCTTGTGGGGTGTTCATTGACCTTAAGAAAGCTTTTGATACAGAACTGTGGACCATAAAATATTACTTGATAAACTTAATTTTTACGGTTTTCGAGGAATCGTTAATCAGTGGTTTTCCTCTTATTAAACAAATCGTACTCAAACAACTGATATTAACTCTTACATTTCGGATAAAGAAGTGGTTACTTGTGGTGTACCCCAAGGATCCGTTTTCGGACCGCTCCTCTTTTTGTTATATGTTAACGATATTCAATATTGCTCCAAAAAACTTAAATTTTTCCTTTTTGCAGATGATACTAATATCCTTTACTCCCACGAAAATCTCAGAACATTAAAATTAATTGTAAATGCTGAATTATACGAATAAGAAGCGATTTTTTAAAACATTTAACGATAAAAAAACTGCGATAAAATATTTTTCAAAAACATATTGAGAAAGTTTTTAAAAAAACGACGACGTTTCGACCTTGAGCTAACGTCATTATCAAGTCAAAATGATAGTGAAAAGAAAATGTTTAAATACTAAGTAAAAAACAGTAGAACAATCACATAAGAAATCAAAGTGTTGGAATAGGAAAACTTGATTGCCTCGTCTATGAGATGCTTTTCATCAAGGAACGTAGTCCAAGCTTAAACACAGACCGATTCCATCCGTGCGAACCTTGTTACTTGAAAGAACATTCCAATACTTTGATTTCTTATGTGATTATTCTATTGTTTTTTACTTAGTATTTAAACATTTTCTTATCACCATCATTTTGACTTGATAATGACGTTAGCTCAACGTCGAAACGTCGTCGTTTTTAAAAAAAACTTTCTCAATATGTTTTTTAAAAATATTTTATCGCAGTTTTTATCGTTAAATGCTGAATTGGACAATTTATTTAATTGGCTAACCTCAAATAAATTACACTTAACATAAAGAAAACAAATTTTATTATTTTTCGCCCACACCAAAACAAACTTAATTACCGACCCCAGATTAATATTTTTGACAATGAAGAAAATAAGAATGTACCTCGTGAACATAAGAACTGTATTAAATTCCTTGGGCTATTAATTGATGAAAATTTAAGTTGGAAAAAACATATTCATGCCCTCACAACAAAAATAAGCAAAACTGTTGGTTTAATTGCGTAATTAAGACATATTGTTCCTAATCGAACCCTTCTTGATATTTATAACACTCTCATTGCTCTTTATATAACGTATGGACTAACTTCTTGGGAAAATGCATCTAAGGCCTTGTTAAATAAAGTCCTTGTCCTTCAAAAACGTGCACTCCGTCTTACTCACTTTGCTCAACCAAGGGAGCATGCAATACCCCTCTTATTGAAAGGAAAACTTCTACCGCTCCAGTTCCTATATTATGAGAAAATTGCTAATTTAATGTACAATATCAGTACTAATTCTGCACCGACTAATATTTCAAATTTATTCTCTAAAATTGCCAGTATTCATTCTTACAGCACACGCTCATCAACATCTGAGCATTTTTTAGCTAAACAATCCGCACTTAATGTTCAAAGTAAGGCCTTTTCACGTGTTGGTGTTAAAATCTGGAATGGGATACCGACTAGACTAAAAAACTTATCCAAAAACTCTTACACTAGAATACTAGAATCTGAAAACTCATATGTCGAGATACATACCTTAATTAAAATGAAGAAAAATTAAACCTCCGACTGGAGTCAAGTTTTAGTCTCTAGCTTTCCCCTTTAGATTCTACCTAGACAGTAATATTTACATGTTCTTAAGCGATTTTTGATTCTGTTTAATGTAATCGTAAGACGAATCAGTAATAATATTAATAATAATAGTAATATTTAAGGACTGGTCGGGTTCGATTAGCTGTAAAGCTAGTTGCGGCCCAGTCCACCAAGAATTATCGACTTGTAAAAGAGTTGAAACTTGAAACTTGAAATCACCTTTGTATTCGCTTTATTCCAGAGATAATTCGTTCGTTGGATATCAAACGGCAGAGATTTTGTTTTTGTATTCGTTGAGAAGGTATAAAGAACATTTGATGTTTTTCCTGAAATTATAGACTGACTCAGGCACTGTTTACACGGACGCGGTTTCATTTGTAACCACATCGGCTTCGATGCGGTTATGCCTTTCGTTTACACGGCACTGGTCGAGTTCGTTACCAGAACCGGGTCGTTTTGAAAACGCTTTAAAAAATGAAGCGTTTTCAAAACGATACGGTTTCATTGGTCGTGTAAACGGCGAAACCACATCGATTTAAAAACGTTTACTTATTTTAGCCTGGCTCGCGAAAAGTAAATATGGTGAAACTCGCCTGGAGTGCAGCGCTTTGTTGCACAATCACAATTTAAATTCGCATTTTCAGCTTTTATATATTTTACTCTCTATAAACCGAGAGGCAGAACGTAATAACAGGCAGAGATGTCTTGAAATGTTGACTTTTTAGTCGATACGCTCTAGAGTAACGAAAAAAAAAAACGCAAACCGAAGATTCTGGATTCGGCCTGGGAGAACTCGTCTTTGGTGGAACAACCTTATGGACGGTGTTACGCTTCCAGAAGGATGCCTGAGAACAAGATCGCCATGATGTTAACGGTTGGATCGGCTCCGTGTAAACACTTCGAAACCGTGTCGTTTTTAATGCGGTTTCGAGGTCATGAAACCGTGTCTATTGGAAATGCATGGATTCCGTAAGTAACTTTGCCAGGTAATTTTCCAATTTTATTGTGAATATATTGATTGATATCATCGTAGTAACAAATACCTGACGGAAACGTAATTGTTTCCCATGATGTTCCTTTGTTTTTTGAAATTTTTAATTTATTATTATGATATACTGGTCGTATATCATGTCAACTTGCAGTCATGCTGATATGACCTAATGCGAGATAGTGCTGTTTGTTGCTATCCAAAATTAATTCGGGAATGAATTTTACAGTGAAATTTCCTGGTTTATTCTTTTGGTTTTCTTTTTTTGTTTCAATTGATTTGAAAACTAAAACTCTGTTTACATTCACTTACAAGGTATATATCTAATACAATTTTTGATGCATTGTTTTATCAATAGCTCCAATTTTCAATAGCTCAACATTTATCTGAGACAAATCATTTTTCAAAACTGGACTATTGTTTCCAGCATTCATCGATTCAATCAAAATTGTCGTACGGTCTGCTAATTGTTTTCGGTCTTGATAATACATCACACTTGATCCAATCATTCTTGATTTACCTGAGGATTTGTGTTTTGGCATATTGGAAAGCATATTAAGATCATTAAAAATTCGCACAGCATTCATACTATATTTTGTTTTAGGATTGTACCTTGGTAAGAAGATTTATAAGTGATTTGTCACCATGAGCTTGATTAACCAATTTACCACCACGATATGCATTAAGTGAAATTTCATTCATTAATTTTGGGACATCAATGAGAAGTGCACCATATTTCCTGTCTTGAATTTTATAAGAATTTCTTTTTGGTTGTTTTTATCTTCTAATTCCTTCTCCCATGTATTTTGGAGCTGCTTTTATATGTTCCGATCTTATAAGATAGTCATTGAAATATTCTAATTCTTTTGCAATGCGTGAATAAGTTGGTTTTTTTTTCAATTTCTGACAGTTTTGCAAGCGGTTTACCTTGTTTAGTTGAATGAGTTTTGATATAATCTTGAGAACGTTTTATTTTGTTTTTGACTTTTTTCATTACATCACCAACATTATTTTGTTCTTTAAAAGTCTTAGATGGTAAATCAATACCTTTATCCTCCAATAAAGTTCTGTATAACCTTATCCTTGTTTTTCACTTGTACTTGGTTTTCTTCCTCTTCTTCATCTTCATCAAACTCTTCATTAAATTCAAGTTTTGGTAATTGTTTACCATTAAACCTTATTGCCTTTTTGGGATCATATTCTATAGCCTAAACAATTCTCTCTTAGTTGTCCTTCAATTGCTCAATTAAAGAGCCATGTTCATCCAAGACGCATTGCGCGCCGCGCTGAATTTCGCACAGACGGAAAATAAGCAAATCGGCAGTGAGCGATATTTGGCGAAAATTTATTCTCGTTCATCCTGCTTATTTCCAGGAGTATCGCTATTTGTTGTGTCGTCGTGGTTTTCTTAACATACTCTCTCTTCATTTCCGTCGATATTTTCAACAACAGTCGTCGTAGTGGTGAGGAAAAGACCTTGAAGGCGGCTGGTGTTGTTGTTGAACTTCGCGTAACGTGAAATTATTTGTTGGCGTGCTCTTGTTAAAAATCTGTTTAGTTTGGGGTCAGCCTGAAGGTAATTCTTCACAAACTTGGTGGACTATTGTCTTCCATTGGATACTTCACAAATTAATGTGATCAAGTAAGCTGAAGCCACTCAAAAGGCACTAAGGCCACAAGGTAGCGGGCATTACCCCTTAAATCTACCAAAGCAAAGATTGAGCCCAAAAATTAGCAGCCATGGACAGCTGTTTCGGCCTTGTTAGGCCTCATGAGCATGGCATAGCTAATACTCAGGCTCAAGTACCCACATATCAATATAACAAGCAAAGAAAACGTAAAGCTTGTGGGATGTGGCTATGCCATGCTGATGAGGCCTAACAAGGCCGAAACAGCTGTCCATGGCTGCTAATGCTTGGGCTCAATCTTTGCTTTGGTAGATTTAAGGGGTAATGCCCGCTACCTTGTGGCCTTAGTGCCTTTTGAGTGGCTTCAGCTTACTTGATCACATTAATTTGTGAAGTATCCTTGTCACTCCAGCCACATCCCACAAGCTTTACGTTTTCTTTTATTGTCTTCCATTGTCAGGCTGTTGTCTCCTTGAAATGGTTTGTCATTATCCTGGCAAAACGTGATTTTTGTCGAGTTACTTTGTTGATACATGGTCGCGGCCAAATGACCTCTGATCTCGAAGTTGACAGCGCTGTACAGTTAACCCGAAGGAAGATACCCGTCTCAGACTTTGCTTAGCTAGTATTTTTAAGCAAAGAAAAGAGAAGATTTGATACCTCCGAATATGTATCTGTCGTAGCGATATACCAGATTTCAACTGATGGGTCCGACCTTGGCGAATATTTTGATCATGCGGTTCTAACTTATCTGCGAATAAACCAGATTCGAGCGCGGTTTTATATCCGATAAATAAGCATCCATCGAGTCGAACTCGGTTTATTTCTCTTCCCAGCAATTTCTATAATGATAAGGTAAGCCTTATGGAGCACAAAAATTAACATATATGGACTAGGAGTATTCAAGGCGACGGTAACTTATTTAATTATTGGAATCCTTTGCAGCGTCGCTTTTAGTTAGCCATACGGGTAAATGTAACCGAAACGTTCGACCTCCCTCGCTTCCTCAGTCGCTGAAAGTTTTACATGATGAACCACACATATTTGCAGCGTTTTTGGAGGAACTGATGTCTTTCGTAGGCACAAAAAGATTCAAGTAAATCTCAGCAATATAGAAAAATAAATCGATTCTCATTTCGTTGTTATTAGTTAGTTTAGTGTCACACCACTTGAACTCAGTGGGAGAATCTGGTAAACCAATCAGATCGCAAGAATGAATAATAGAGACGGTTAAAAAACAATAAAAAACGTGCGCAAGGCCTCTTGGATGAACATGGGTCCTTAATTTATCCTGTTTCTCATCTGTTTTTTTTGTTGTTCAATTAATGGCTCTCGTGATGTCTTGAAATAATCACTCATTACAATATCACGCCCTCCTTCCTTATTTTTTATTTCATTTCTCACTTCAGTAACTGCTTTGGCAATTTTATAGCTATCATATTCTGAATCTGCATATTTTTTAATTCTGTTAATATCCATTATATAAGTATGTTACATAATGACACTTATCTTTATAAATATGTGCGAAAACAACACTTATTTTATTTATCTAACTTATTTGTATAATGAAAATACCAAATTATGATAAGAATAAAGATAGTAAATCAAAAAGAAGGTTAAACAATTTTTTAGACGAGGATTACATAAGCTTATTACAGGACAAAGTCGATGTGGTAAGAATAATACACTTATGCATATGCTGAGAACACCGCTTATGTATTATGACAAGATGTACATGCATACACCAAACAGTCATCAAGTAAAATACAGGATCTTCAGTCATTGATGGACAAAATATCTGAAAATATTGGTTATCCTGTATTGGAAATTGGATCAGCGGATGATATTAAAGACACAGCAGAATACCCCAAAAATAATAGAGAAGTGGTGATATTCGATGATGCCATCACAAAATACCACCTCGAAACCACAACAGCTGATTTTTTTAGATAAAACAAAGGGTGGGGTTATCTTAGCTCCTGTTAACATGAATAGAAACCAGTTGATAGGTATACCAGACAATCCACAATTTGGCTACAGCGCTGTAAACGAAATTACTAGTGCATTTATTCCAAAACAAATTAATTCAGACATAAATTTACATGGTAATGAACTAAATAATTCGGGAATACCTGCTAATAAGTTAGATTTAGTAAATAAATCGTACGCAAATGTAAATTTAGCTTCAAAACCGAATATTGACACTGTGGTATTAAGAACTGGCACACAGGAAATGACAGGAAATTTGAATATGGGCAATAATGAAATCGTTGGATTGCAATCAGGATCACGTAATGATTCTGCAGTAAATAACACTTACGTTCATTCAAAAGAAAATTCTTTCCTCAAAACCGATGGTTCAAATCTAATGCTCGGAAATTTGGATCTCAATAGAATATATCGTATTGTCAATAGTGCGTATCCAATAAATGACAGTGACTGCACAAACAAGCATTACGTTGACTCAAGTTTGTTAATTAAAGCCAACCATTCTGACTTAACAAACTATCTCCCGACAGCAGGAGGTATTATGTCGGGGCCAATACAAATGAATAATAAGGCCCTGTTCGCACTAAGACGAAAATTTGAGTTTGGCGTTTGCAAAAAAAGTGAAAATTTTGTAATCACCAATTTTTTGTTTTCGTAATCCTGTTCGCACAGGAAGATGCGAAATTTTTTTTTAGTGACAGATGGCTCTAATGCAAGGCAACCGCAAAACCCACACTGAAGGAGTCCGTCATCAATTTGATGAACCAATGACGGATGGATGTCAACGAACAAAGGATTTTCTCGCCTGACAAAATTTTTACAGCCTCCAAAGTTAGTCGACGGAATCTTTGAAGTTTCGTTGCGCTTGCAAAAATTTTGGTGGGTGCAAAAAATCGTTCGCACTAGAAATGGCTTCGCGTTGACAGATTTTTTGGTAAATCAAACAAAATTTCGCGTAGTGCGAACAGGCCCTAATCTAATAATAGGATTAAACAAACCATTGATTTCTTCAGAGGTTGCTAATAAATCGTATGTAGACCACTCTCACATTTCATCCGCTTCCAACCCGGAAAATAAGTTCGAAGAATTTATGGATGATATTGATAAGACAAGCAGCGAATATGGAATGGATGTAAAGGGCTATAAAAATTTGGCTCGATCACCTCACGCACTCTCAAAAAAAGTAATAGACATTGATTTGAATAAAGAAGCTGATAACAACTACGACGCCCGTATTGGATTCAATTTTTATGATATTCCAAATGGAAAATATACTTTTGTAATCGAATGGCTTTTTCCTAATTCTGATTCAATGAAATTAAGTGGCGTTACATTTCAGACAAGTGGAGGTTTAATAGTTCACAAAGTTGCAGGCCGAATGTTCGATCACAGTAATGAAAATTATACGAGATATTTAGTATGGGTTGAAAAACCTTCATCAGTTACATCACCCGTATTTTTATATTCTACAATAAGCATCATCGGGTATCAAAATGGCCTATCAAAATTAAATGAGCCTTGTGTTGTTTATGGGGCTATTGGTGAGCATTCAGACGTTTCAATTAGTGTTCATAACTTTGTTGAAACATATAAGATCGTTAATGAAAAGATGCAAATGGAGACATACCTTAATTTAAATGGCCACCGGCCGACTCGAAAATTCAATTCATTACCTTCATGGCATTTTGAACACGAATGATGGTAAACGGTTTACAATAAATGGCTGTGATAAACTGATAGTTCCGAATCACAGCCAAATAATGGCAATAAAAGCCATGTATTTCAATTTTAAAGCATCGTATCCAAAAATATCATTGAAAATACTCCAGAGCTTCTTGTTAAATCAAGCAGTAACTTACAGATCAACTCAAGCAACTCAGCTCCAGACGATAAATATTAACCTGTCATTAACATTTGGTTATATGGCTGTACAATGAAGTACTGGTTGAAACCGAAGACATTTTACTATTTATTGAATACAGAGCACTATAAATTTATATAAAAGTATAATATAATATTGACCAGAGCATTAATGAGGAAAAACTATCTGAAATCAAAGCGTCGTATAAATTTTATCATCAGAAGTTCTGGTGTGATTAAAAGGCCTTCAAATATTTCAAGCGATTAAACCTAGCTACAAATTTAGCTTCAGCAACATTGGTTGTTAGTGGCACCATAGCGGGAAAACGCTTAATCCCATTATGTTAGGTACTATTTCGGGAGCTGGTTTAGTGTTCAAAACATTCGCCAAAATGTCCAAATTCGCTTACACAACTTATAAAAAAGTCTTAGTTCATTTTTAGCTTCTCTAAGAGGATCTGAATTCAACCACATACAGTTCATACACGACTTGAGACTCACCGATGAGATGATTATTGATCTATGCCCTCTTGCTGATAGATTTGAAAAACAGTACAACAAAAAATTCATCACGCGATAATAATAATAATAATAATAATAATAATAATATAATAAAGGTGTATCCATAAATACATGCCTCTTCACCTGTTAAAACTAAATATAAGATTACAATTAGATATAAAAGACAAAAATTCCTAAAGCTACAAATTACAATTGGATATAAAAGACAAAATTTTCTAAAGCTAAAAATACAAATTATTAAGATCAAAAATCATATAAAAGCTACTATTGATTGCATCTTGATATAAGAATGTGCTTTCTGACTTCCCTGCAGAAGATTTTGAAATCGCTATAAATTCTTAGGTTGGCAGGTAGGTTGTTGAACAGGCTGGCAGACATGTCCTGGAAAGTTCCACATTCTATAGGGATTACAAGTCTAGTTGCCGAACTTGACCGCAGTGTTCGTACAGAGGTCACTGTATCGAGTTTTAAGTAAGAAGGTCAAAGGTCTGAATAAAGTGCCTTATGAACTTGTTTAAGTAGGTGGAAACCTCTCCTTTCCCTCATTGATAGCCATCCTAGCTTCAAGAAGTCACTACAGTCTCTTACATAATGACCTGAAACAAAACTAGCAGCTGCAAACGCGCTGTAATCGTTTTAAAAGAAAGTCCGGTAATGAATAGAAAACAGTGTTACAGTAGTCTAACTTTGACAGAACTAATGTGATGCTTAATCAACCCATAAGCCTTGATCCACCATTGTTCATAATATTTCAGTGTTTTCTTAGAACTTGTTAGTTTGATGTTATCACACGGTAACTTCATTATTTGAAATATTTCCCGAATCCAAAAATTGATACTTATTATGCGTTTACGATCACCGCTTACCTCCGGTATCACTTTAGCGATCAGTTCAAAGATTTTATGTATCCTTTGTCTGTTTTCATAATAAATATTAATACCGTGCTTTTCATTTATTCGATTCAAAATGTTCTCAACGTGATATTTTCGGTGATAGACCAATTTTCTCCTTATTCGATACATATTTTCATAAAAATTTATATAACCAGGTACTAAATTATAACAGTCTACTACACCACAGTTTCGACAAACAATCATTCCATTATCATTATGCAGTTCTTTATTATCACAGCATGGCTTGTCCTTATCCATACTCTTATATTCTTCTAGTTGTTGACTACAAAATGGACATATTCATTCATCCATGCCCTTTAACGCATCATGAATTTCCTCGTTACAATTCATTTTCTATATATAATAACTCATTAACAAGCTAAAATTCAAAGAAGGCACTTCCTGACGTCTTACATGAAGTATTAAAACCACCACCCTAAGTGCGGTGAAATACCGCTGACCAGTACTTGTGATAAGCTCGCGGGCTAACGTTTCAGAATGGGGAACACTTCGTAACGCCTTACATGAAGTATCAAAAACACCCTCTGACTGTGGTGGGATAAGACTGACCAGTACTTGTGATTACCTTCGTGACGTCTTACATAAAGTATCGAAATCACTCCCTGACTATGGTTGGATACCCCTGAGCAGCACTTATGATGAGCTCACATTTCTTAATGGGGGACACTTCGTGACGTCTTACATGATCAAAATCACCCTCTGACTAGGGTGGGATACCGCTGACCGTCCTTTTGTTTAACTCTCGGGCTCAATTCAGATTTAAAGAAAAGCAAAACTGGTGGTGCCACCAGCTCAACCAGACCTCTCAAGAGGGACCCTTACCCCAACCCTAACCCAACCCTAACCCAACCCTCCTATCCCTCTCGAGAGGTTTTTTGTATTTCCAATTTTCAGTTTCAATTTTTTCACCTTGCTTGATTGCAGGCACTTTTTTTGTATCCCTCCGGCTTGAGGACGAACCGGTACTTCCGCCACCCCTAAGGGCAACCATAGCTCTACCCAACGTCCTGAAGCCATCTTAAGGATTTTACCCATATCCCATTCAGCAGTAATTGCTTCCCTCCCAACTTACATAACCCCGCGGGGTTTAGGTTATGTAAGAGGGTGCGTTGATTATGGTATTTTGAAGGTCCCTGCGTTTTTAGCAACATCATAACCAGCCTCGGGGCACGTTAATAATATATTTCAAGTTACCCTTATACCCTTTCCATTTATCAACAGTGTGGCAACGGAACATGCATAAATGTTGATATCAAGCGCTTATGTCTGATGACTTCATTCAATTGGAAAATTCCCTGTTTCCGAGAATTATGGCGTCCCCATGTGTGGCGCTATTTTGCGGTAAAAGAGCCTTACTCCAAGGTTTCCGAGAAAAATATAGAACCGGTATTTCCGGGAATTGTTAATCTGGCTAGGTGCCAGACAAATTTAGCAAAACTGTGCTGGTTACATGACTTTGGGCTTACGAGCACAGAACCAAGCTAAAGAATGATGACCTTGGAAACGGTTGGTGGAACGAGCACAAAATGAAATAATGTGTTAAAAAAATAAAATACAAAGTGTGCTGGTACCGCCAACTCCTATACTACTAAAACGCTCTATACAAATACATTGACAAGTGAAGAGATGATTACCAAAAGGAATTCGGATTGAGATGACGTAATAAAGAACAAGAGAGAACCCGTGAGATCAGGAGATGCAATAGGTTACAAGTCTTCATTTGTACTTAAATCATGGAAACACTTTTAAGATAATCGTAGGTGAAAGTTGAGAGTACCCCAGGGTATAAAAGTTTCGATTTTTTCTCCATTAAAAGAAAAAATAAAATGTTTATTGTTACCTTTCAAACCATCACGAAGTAATTTAAAACGAGTGAATAGTCGCCAAGAAATTGGCATATAACCTATCTTTACAGGATGTAAAAGATTGCTTTGCTTAATGAAGCCGGTTGTGATCTTTTAGTTTTCGGTTATGACGCTGGGTCAGGTAAACTTAGACCAAGCCGGAGAATATTAACTTGGTATCTGGACTGTAATCGGGAGCCACTACAACACTTACGTTAGAGACATTTATTCTTTGTTCGAAATTAGCTCTTTTGAGGGTCAATTTGAACCACTAGAAGAAAATTCAACCATCAACATAAAAAACAAAAACAATTTGCGTTCTTACCTCTTCCGAGGGCGCTGTTGGTTTCATCCCACATCAGCACAAACAGATAGAAAAACACTTGGATTCTGAAAAGGTTCATATTAAATTGCGCCAATGTATTTCCTTTTCTATGTAACGGTGTTTCCTGTTCTGAAAAAGATGGTTAAAAAAATCATTGAGGTAAGTAGTCACATTGTTGTTTCAAATTAATGTTAACCTTGATAATCAAAACACCTTGTAACACTGAATGCTATTTTTGTCTTAGATCAGTTTTTCACTACCTTGCTACTCTAATAAAAGGTCATGAATGAACACAAGAACTTATGAAATGGGTAAATTACTTTTATAAGGTTAATATCAACACTAAACTGAACCCACAGGCATACAAGAGGGTGGCCAGTGGATATCATGTTACGTTTTTACATAAAATTTTCCACTCCACTCACGGGTATATTACGAATCAACAAAACGACCAGCTTCCAGATGGCTTGTTAGCTCAGTCGGTAGAACACTACACCGGTATCGCAAAGGTCGTGGGTTTGAATCCCGTACAAGCCTGAATTTTTTTCAGGTCTTATTTTCACTACTGCTTAAGTAGTGTTCATAACTGCGATGATCATTCACATGTTCAAATATAATATTATCCCTAATGTTAAGTTTTTTTATCACATTGTTACTAAATAATATAATTTGATAATTAAAATCTGCTGTTTGTTAATCAAGACTGTTTCCTCCCGTTCTTTCAATCCAATCGTTAAGGCTTAGTATCATTGAATACATATCTGGGTCACGAGAGAAAATACCGGTACTGAATTCAAATGTTCATAACTTTTTACTTTGATGATATCAAAGTCAAAAATTTAGAAAATGTTTCTTTTCGTTCCCAGTTTTTAATGTTCATGTACAAATATAAATTTGACTTTGATCCTTCACTTGAACTAATCTTTTCATGAAAGCCACATTATAAAAGAAATATCTTGGAAATGTTCATTTTATTGCAGTTTCATTTTACCGCAGACCGGTTAGCTCAGTGGTAGAGCACCGGACTACCATGTGGAGGTTATGGGTTCTAACCCCGACCGGACCAACACTCAGGGTTTTTAAATAATTGAGGAGAAAGTGCAGCCTTTGTAATTACATCTGCAAATGGTTAGAATTTCTAGTCTTCTCGAATAAGGACGATAAACCGTAGGTCCCGTCTCACAGTACTTTCACTTAATCAGATTCTGTGTAACGTAAAAGAACCACTAGGGACGTAACAAAACTCTGGTTGTGACCGCCCCTAATGTCTGTCCTAGACATCTACATTCCGGGGGCACTCATTACTTACTTCATGAACTATAAACTGCACAAGCAGGCTGGTCAAGTCCCCCAGCCAGTGTTATAAACCACCATGAGACTATGTAGTATGCATGAGCGGTATATAAACATCTTACAATTACCTTACCATATTCGTTGTATCGCGCTGCGTGTTTTGCAAGTCCAGAATTTTTTTCAGGCTTTTTTTCGCAATTGCATAAATTGCGTTCACAACTGCGAGGATCATTCTTCATTTGATTTCATTTCCGCAGTTCATGTATGATTTATTTCATATATCATTCACAATTATTTCTTTCACGGGAACATATGAACCCATAATTGACCTGCTCCCAACGTCAGTGGCTTCATAGCTCAGTTGGTTAGAGCATCGCACCGGTATCGCGAGGTCACGGGTTCAAAACCCCGTTGAAGTCCTGAATTTTTTTCAGGCTTCTTTTCGCAGTTGCATAAATTGCGTTCACAACTGCGAGGATCATTCTCCATTTGATTTCATTTCCGCAGTTCATGTATGATTTATTTCATATATCATTCACAGAAATAATTTGTTGCCTGTTGGTATTACAGCTTGTTATCCATTACCCTTAGCCGACAAGGCGAATTTATGCAGGATAATTGATTGCATATCAAAAACATGAGTCAATTGCAGAGAAGCTGGAAAATCCGTTCTTTCCCTCCCAATACTCGACAGTAAATATGCGTATATCGCGGAATTCTCTTGTGTGCATACAACGAACACTTTGTGCACCATGACCAGTTTGGACGGTGGTATAATTTTTTAAACAATAACAGGCGATATTGCTCGAGTTCGCGCATAATTGTTAAGTATTATATTCTACAACACCGATTTGAACGGCTTAAAATTTCAGCTGCGCTCAACCCAAAGAACATAAAACAAACAAAAATGGGGTGGGGACCAACAATTATTTGTCAATTTTAAAGTTTTGAGGTAAACGATGTCATTGCGCTGTTTCCATCTAAACCTTCGTTAACCGTAAGCTTACAAAAACCTTGGCTTTGCTGTTCTTATTGATAGGGGTTTGTTCAGCTGTCACCTCTTCAGACTAAACTCGCCTTGTCCTTCAAACATGAAACAGTTTGCGCTGCAAAAACATCCTGTTTGACCCTTTTTTTTTTTTTTTTTGTTATCCTTTATAGATGCTATGCTTGCGCGGCTAAAAAAAAACAAGTTTGAAAGGTTTCTGTCTCTTGATCGAGCAACAAACCCGTCAAAAAGCGCGGATTTCCGCAGGTAAAGGAGTCGCTACTGCAGGCCTTTCCTTCTCGAAAACTAAAGCGGAATAATATATTTATTGCTGGATGGTTTAGTGTACGACATAATGGGACATTTTTACCCCCAATGGACTCGCTAGAGTATACTGAGCGTAACTCGTAAAAAAATATCCTGCCGTACTACACAAGAATGAAAAAAATATTATATGTCTTCACATTTTTTTAAGCCGAAAGGTGAGGTGTTTCCAGCGGAAAACAGCGTTTTGTTAAAATAATACAAAGAGGTATGAAAACTTTTCATTGCAAAATTTCGATTGGTCATTTTAAACAGAACCTGTCAAAATTGTGTTAAATTTGACAACTAGCTGACGGCAAAGTTGATAGAATAAAACAAAAAGGCACAGAGCACGACACTGTAGATGCTGTTACTGACAATTCTTTAGACAGTAGACCGCATAATTCAGGGGAACACATGGAAAGACAAATTGCCCCAGCTTACAGCAAATTTTGTTTTTGTAAACAAAAGTCAAACGAAAAGAGTTTCAAATATTACTGCCTGAAAGGGAACATGCGTTTAGGCATTTAACCTTTCGTAATAATACACAAGTAAACAGATGCCAAAAAATAAACTAATCTCTGGTATCAGAATACATATTCTCCCCTCTGTTCCCGCAATGTTCCTTCTGATTTGTTAACCCTTAAATCCCTGGTATCAGAATACATATTCTCCTCTCTGTTCCCTCAATATTCCTTCCGTTGCAAGGGGGAGAATTTGTTTAAACAGCTGAGATGATCATTTCCTTTGTTCTTCAAGTAGTAATATCATGTCATATTGAGTAAGTTGATCTTGGTCAATGATAGCGATTGAAGGGTTAAAGATTGCAATCTCTATAGTCACATGAACATTTATGACAAGTATTAGCTTGCAACGTGCAGAACATAAATTGCTAAATGTTAAATATACAAAATTTTATCTGTTAAATTTTATACTTGTGAACACGCTACTGGTTTCCTGCCTCTCTCGCAGTTTCAACTTGCTCTCCTTTATCACAGTTTTTCAGTTCAGTTCTTTCAGTTCTTCAGTTCTTTATTTTTCTAATTAGTAATTTTTTTTTTACAAATTCGACATGCCCACAGGTAGCTGATGCTAGTCTAGGTGGGTCATGTCTTAACTAAAAAGAGTAGGTAGGCAAGTTTAGAGGAATCAGGAAGATAAATGTACAAGTGTATAAATTATAAAATTAAGTTTTTGAGTTAATTAGTACCATATGAAGAGAAAGCGCTATTAGATATCTTATTTTTACAAAAATACTTAATAGATCTAAATCTGCAATACAATTAGGACGATACTTATTATTCTGAAAACGCAACAAAATTTTAAGAAAACTTGACCTTTTGTATGATGTTTCGTATATCGAGATAAGAGTCTTCCGAGGTCAGAATATCGAAAAGTGCTCTTTTAATTTTTCTTTTAAAGTCATATTTTGAAAGATTTCTCAATGTAAGAGGCATCTCGTTCCAAATTGTTGTTCCAGTTC
This sequence comes from Pachyseris speciosa, assembly GCA_016490735.1. Taxonomy (NCBI): domain Eukaryota; kingdom Metazoa; phylum Cnidaria; class Anthozoa; order Scleractinia; family Pachyseridae; genus Pachyseris; species Pachyseris speciosa. The sequence goes on along the minus strand of JAEMWC010000538.1, from coordinate 131,352 downwards.
TAGAAAACTAGTTTAGTTCAACAGAGAGTCTAGAGCTTTGTGTGTAAAAGTTGTTTGAAGCAGAGGATCGGGTATTCATATAAGAGTGAATATTAGAAATGTCTTGAAACAGGTCTCGAATATTTCTAGGTGCATTTCTGTGTCTAATGTCAAACATCAAGTTAGCTGTAAGTTCATAATAAGAAAATTGTAGAGGTAAGACGCCGGCATCGGAAAAGAGAGGAATTACAAGCTGATTGTAGTCAGAAAAATAAATAAAGCGGAGTGCGCGTTTTTGCAGTTTGAGAAGCTTATCAAGATATGATTTACATGCTTGGCCCCAAGCTATCAGACCATAGCTTAAATAAGGTACAATAAGGGATCGATAGATGTTTATAATAGTGTGTTTTGGAACAAAATGTCGTAGTTTAGATATTAAACCTATCGTTCGGCTAATTTTAATTGATATATGATCAATATGGTGTTTCCAAGATAAATTATTATCAATTAGGATCTCTAGATATTTTACGAACTCCTTGCATTCTAAAGCTGCATTTTTATTTTGCTCGTTATCAAACATCATATTACACGGAATATTGGTTCTCATTTACCCGATATACAAGAAATATCGGTAAAATATTGAAAATTATTGAGAAAACCTAAACAGACTCGAAGATCCCCTTCAAAAGAATTTGCATGAAATACAAGAGGAATCTTTTAAAATAACTCCCTTTTGATATTAATGGCTTCATTTCTTGTGACCATATAATTTATTTTTCAACTTTGTTCTTGTAAAATCAATGGATGGGAGGTAAATTGCGTTTGGAAATAGCAGGCAAGGAGAGACTGAGTAAAAACAGTTAACTTCAACACATCTGTTACGATGTTTATTTTTGGAAAACGGTGGGTCGTTTTTTTCTTTTATTTCCTCGTCTTGTTTCGCAACCGTTAGACTTTACACGCCATGAAATCAGCTTTGTATGGAATTACCTAAGCAGGTACATGCAACGTAGTGGGCAATCGACTATATATGAATATGTGAATAAATTTTGGTAATGTTCACGTGATTTGCGGGATAGATTGAGAGTTGTTGTGATCCAACGAAATATATTTTTCCAAGCATGACATTAAATAGAAACACATATTCCCAAAGATGCCAGTAAAAGCCTTTCAATTTAGATTGTTCAGTTGTTTGTATTGTTGCTTGTGTTATACAAATGTACACACATTCCGAAACCTTTCGGTTGTGATCACTCATTTCAATAAAATACCGGAACATTTGAATGTAGCAGGCTAGCACAGGTCGATCTGCCAATATTCTTTAAGGTTACCGTGTACCTTCATGGGTGTCTCTTATCTAAGTGTTGTAGCGGCTCCCAATTACATCCCAGATACCATAAACTGTATATCAAATTAAAGCTAATTGAACTAGCTATTTGAATATTTCATTAATTTTGTGAGAAAGTGAATTACTGAACGCTTCGTCGAGTTTAAACTCGAAGGTGTAAATTAACTTTTAAAAGCTACAACTAAATGTGATTTTTGTATTTACGGAAATTGATATTTTTCTCGAAGTCTGGAAACCAATCGCTAAAAAACGTGTTGGGGTTTTCCTTTATTCGACTGCGTTCAAAAGTTACAGAGCATTTTCAAATTCGCTAGAAAAAGAGATGGAGCGGGCGCCCGGAAATGGCTCTCAGCGAAAAACGGTTTTGAATTATCTAATTCCCCAATAAGTTTTTGTGGAAGATAAGTTAATCTAGCGGCTGTCCAAATTTGATCGAAATCGAACAAATCGCCCTTGAGTTGTAACTCTTGAAAGAGTCCTCTTCAAGACAAAAATAAACTTTGCGAAAACAGCGCTTAAAAAAAGTCTTCACTACATAAAACAAACACGATCACGATCGGCCAATCAATTTACGCTAACTTTTCTTCCGGTCACCTACTGTGGAAATTTTACGCGTAATTTTATCTGCAGGCAAACTCTCATGCTACAAACAGTTCACTGGTTTATCAGTTTGTTACATATTCTCCGGCTTTGACTAAGTTTACCTGACCCATCGTCATAGCCGAAAAACTAAAAGCGCACAACCTTCATGAAGCAAAGCAACTTTTTCGCGTGCAATATTTCCCGCGCAAAAAGTTCCGGTTGGCTGCATTCGCATTTACATCCGGTGCATATAGGTTTTTCCCAATCTCTCGGCGACTATTCACTCGTTTTGAATTGTGTTTGTTTTTTTTTTTTGCTTGAAAGATCACAGTAAAAAGTTCATTTTTATGGAGAAAAATAAAAATCGAAAATTTTATACCCTGAACGTACACGGTAACCTTAAACGAAGTGTTCAGCAGCAGAAACCTTAGCCAAAGATATTTTACGACAAAATATTTGAGTTTTTGAAGGCTTGTGATTCCAAAGTTCTAACTGTGCTCATTTCGCTCTGTAACCAGATATTTGTGTGTCCCTCCAAACACAACAAGATTTGACTTTGACTTTTGACTTGAGCTGATATTTTCTCAGACAAGACTCGAGTTCTAGTTTGATTGGTATTATATCCGAATTTTTAAGGTCATCCTTATTCTTTGACCGAAAGAAATTGAAATTGCCAATCTAGTACAACAATGCTACAAATTATAATATGGAGTGAAAAACTTAAATTTCTACCGCAAGTCAGTTAATTCCAAAGGGTAAGTTTTCTTTTCCGTCAATTGATGTTTATCACTGTGCTTGTTGCTATAAAATTCGTATTTTGCATTCCAACAGTTACATGATAAAAAAATTGCTAGTAAACAGTGTTATTATATATGTACTGAGATTTACTGCAAAATGAATATGTCAAATAAAAATGATGCGTTGCAGAGTACACGCAATCTGATTGGTTGTACGATTTTTCTCACTAGTGAAAAATACCGTATGACCAATCACAACCCGCAGACGAAAGTTTTCACTAGTGACAAAAATCGTATCGATTTTCCCGCCTTTCACTGACGGCAAAAGGAAAACCATGGCGTCTTCTTCGAGCAATTCAAGGTTTGCAGATATAACTTCAGTAGAGGAATTTATTGAAGGACAAGAAAACGAAAACACCAGGAAGAAAACTGAACAGAATGTTGCTTTGCTTAAGGAGTTTTTGAGGCTAAAAGATGAGTCAAGGCCTGTTGAAGAAATTCCCCCACACGAACTGAGTTCATTCATCAGCGAATTTATCATAACAGTAAGAAAGAAAGAACACAACGAAGATTACGAACCCACTTCCTTGCGTGCTATGATGGCCAGTTTTGAACGGTATTTAAAGAAGAAGAATTACGGCTACAGCATTATGAGAGACGTCGAGTTTGAAAAAGCACGAACGGTATTAAAATCAAAACAAAGAGATCTCAAGAAGAAAGGCAAAGGCGATAAACCAAACGCTTCAGTTCCCCTCGCAGAAGACGACATAAAACTGCTGTATGACAAAGGATTGTTAGGAAAGTCAACTCCTGAGGCTCTACTGAATACAGTTTGGTTCAACAACACAGTCTATTTCGGTCTCCGTGGTTGTAAGGAACACAGAGACATGTGTTGGGGCGATGTGCAACTACGCCAAACTACAAATGGCGAGGAATTTTTAGAGTATACTGAGAGACAAACTAAGACTCGAACCGGAGAAAATCCCAGAGATGTCAGGCAAATAAAACCGAAAATGTTTTCGGTTCAGGGAAGTGAAAGAGATCCCGTCACTGTTTACAAATTCTACGCGGAGAAAAGACCGTCGGAAATGAACGACAACAACGCGCCATTTTATCTAGCAGTAAATAACTGTAAAAAACAAGATTCTTCTAAACCATGGTTTAAAAAGTCAGCCGTTGGTGTGAACAAGCTGAATTCGTTAATGAAAAAAATGGCAGAAAAAGCCGGGCTGGGGCCCAATGTAAAGAACCATAGCGGTCGCAAAACAATGATCCAAACTTTAACAAACAACGACATCCCAGCGACAGATATTATTCAACTGTCGGGACATAAAAATCTTCAAAGTGTGACAAATTATTCTGTAGTTTCTGAAAAACAGCAAGTAAAAATGTCTCGTACTTTAAGTGAACTGATGTCCGGGAATGTGCATAGCTTAGAGAAAACTAATTCATCTCAAGTTGGAGAATGCTCCACTGATCCTTCAGCTAGCTCGGCGGGTCGCTCGGCGGCAGATCATCACCAACAAGCGATGTCGCTTTTCACGGGCGCTGTTATTCATGGAGGTCAATTCAGCATTTCTATTAACAGCCTCAATCAATCCCCGAAGTTGGCAATCCAAGAAGTTGAGGTAAAGTCTTCTCCAAAGAGGTACAAAAGGCTAAAAGTACTGGACTCTGACTCTGATTAGAATGCATGCATTACTATAATTAGATTTACAAAACAGTCAACTTTTTCAAATTTTATATCTTAGTTATGGTTTTGAACGGCGATATTTAAAGCTGAAAATTTTCATTGTTATTTAAAGTTAAAGAATCGTTTAAAAGTAGACTTTGTTCCACTTTCTTCAGAGTCATTGAATAACTTTAATGTTGTAGGAAGTTTTGTACGTTCAGTTTGCTCGAATAAAATCATTCGTAACTCGTTGTGGTCTTTGTGTTGATTTCACCGCGTAATTGATAGTTGTTAACATTATTTTGTAATATCTCAGTACATATATAATAAACAAATTACCTCATGGTTGGTTCGCTTGTACGATTTTTATTCACTCGTTGTGAAGAATCGCAAACTCACTCGTTCGCTGCGCTCACTCGTTCGTTTTCGATTCTTCACAACTCGTGAATAAAAATCGTACGCACTCACCAACCATGAAGTAATCTCTATATATTATATGCAGAGAATGTAGTGATAATTATGCTTTTCGTGATAATTAGAGAGTTATTTCGTTCGTCTAAGAATTCGATAGGCCAACAACTACACCAAAATTCTCCACTTTGTAAAATTTTCCTGTAAAAAGACAACTTCAAAGTGCTCCTTTTAACAACTTTCTTTCAATTTCATTTCAGTCTTTCAACGGCGTCAGCAACGGAACTACTCGACTTAGTTGAGTGCAGCTAAATATTAGGATAAAATACAAACAAATAACTTACTCTCAAGATGGTGATCGATTCTCTCGGTCGTCGAAAAAGATAGCGACAAATAACCACCGCAAGTAACACCAACCGCACCGTCACAGCAAATTTGTGAGATGATGATCGATTTTCTCTTTTGTCGAAAAAGATAGCAATAAAATAACCAACACGATGAACACGAACCGCACCGTCACAGAAAACAGCGAAAAGCCTTGAACAGCTGTTGTTTTTTTAAAACGTCCAAAAAAAGACCTCATCCATATTCATCTCACGAAATGTTCACTCGATTATCGGAGAAAAAAGTTAAAATATTTTCTTCATTTTCAACAGGCTCACTACTATTGCTCGCAATAACAAAGTTTACAAACACAGCGATAAAAGTAAAAGGGATCGTTATGTGTTTTTCATCTCCAGGAAATAACAACTGTTATTTTGTTCTGCATTTTTGCGCGAGTCAATTGATGAAATGTCCACCCTCTATGCCTCTAACCTCCAAACATAGCAGAAAAGGCGATCGTAATTTTCAGTTCAGTTTTTTAAGCCACGCGTCCGTTATCAACCATATAAAGCATTAAGAAAGTTTATTTTTCTCGCTTCCTTTTTTCTTATCAGAAAAGACTGTGACTCGAATTTCCAGCGCGTGCTTAACCACGCACCACTGCACAGAAAGTCCTTTCTTTGCTTTTTCAATTTTTTTTTTCTGCAAAAGATGCTTCGATGAGTCACTTTTGGGATTGTCTGACTATATATCGAATTCTAAATCGTTTCAGCAGCGTTTTCTTTCTCAAATAATGAATAGTAATAATATTCATCGACACCGCTGATTGTATTTATAATAGTTTTGGATCAACTTTATGCTTTATGCTAATGCTTTCAACACTGTCGACTGTCGGGGCCTCCGTGTCGCTTGTCTTAATTTTAAAATCTCCTGTGTCGGTGTTTAAATCGCTAATTCTCGGCCTTGATGTCACTGTCGGAATTGTGCCGGGAATGACGTCTCTCGTCGGGATTTCATTTGGGTGTCGGTAAAACGCCGACTCGGGGCCGGGGCTGAGGCCTGAGTGTTGCGTTTTATAAAAACAAAACAAAACAAAACAAAACAAAACAAAAAACATTAAAAAGGTTATATTAAAAAATTAAAAATAAATAAATAAAGTGAAGATATAAAAAGTAAAATAAATAAATAATTTAATTAATTAATTAATTAGTTTTTCAATATTCTTGGGACGTATGATCTGATTAAATTGAACACTAGTGATGCTGAAAAGGGAAAATTGAAATGGACAGCAAAGGCGTAACGCCACTGTAACTGAGATGTCACGTTTATTTGCTACTTCATGCTGGTATATCATATTGTTTCCTCAATCCCGCTGACCAAAGGGCCGTGTTTTTCGCTCGTGTGTCATTGCATTTTTGGCGTATATGGTGCCGTTTCTTGTATGTGGTCACCATCAAAAGTACCATTTGCCTGAAAGAGATCGAAAGGAATCGTAGATGGGAAATTTGCAAGGTAGGAGTCTTTTGCTATATGTGGACCTCTATGTTATACCTGCCAACTTTTTCTAATTTATAGGCGTGAAATTTTTCTCCTGAGTATGCCAGGATTTTTCGTAGGGCTCTGATGATATCCGAAGATGTCTGAAGACTTCCGTCTTGCCAGTACATCGATCGATGCTTTGAATATTTATAAGATAATACAATAGCTCGTCTAAAGACTGGTAATGGACTTTTATTTTCTCTCATTGGTTTCAGTTTCTTTAAATAATTAATTAAGTTTTCAAAATTTGTCAGTCAATGCTGTAATGGCTCTAACGTTTCTACTAGGCGTGAGAAATTGGAACACAGGCGTGAGTAGGCGTGACATCGACGTTTTCAATCCGCAGGCGTGACACTTGGCAGGTATACTCTATGTGCATTTTATTCGCCTATTTGCTTCGAAAGGCTTTATTTATCAACTCAGACGCGTGCTACCTTTGAAAAAGTCAACTTAATTGATTCCAAATATGCTTATATAATAGACTAGCAATAACTAACAAACCAACGTAAAACCCTTAACAGAAGTGCTTTTTTGTGCGTGTTATCCCTTTCAGCTCTAACGCACCTATCGATGTTAGTCCCGAGGGGGGGGCGTGATACGGAATGAGGTGGGAACTTTGATCGACATTTTTGTGCCCTTGGTAGGGAATTTTTACAAACTTTGAAGAAAATGTTGGCCCCAGGGTGGGGAAGTTTGATCAAACTTGAAAACTGAGATAATATTCATCCAAGACCGTTTCCTAAGCTTGGACTTAACCATGGTAAAAACCACGATGCGATGCTGCCTTCCTGAAAACCGACAGAGCAGAGCCTGGATATGAGTGACTTGCTATCATGAAAATACCCAAATGTCCACGTGAGGCAGAAGAAGATAGAGGAAAGAAAGGTTAAGAAAATTTTCCCAATCTGTTGTTACTATAAACAATTGGTTTTTTTGGTGTTCTTTCATCGCGTTGTTAAAAGTTATTCCCTGGAGAATATATTCACATACCAAAGGGATCATAAAAATGCACTGTTAGCAGATCAAGAGCTTTAAGGGTTAACTTCTCACGTTTAACAGTGAAGACTAAAGTTTAAGTCGCAGATAGATGATATTTCATTCTGTTGTAAGATGGTGATTAACTGATTAATACCTAAACATGTGCATGTATGGCAATGATCCATTGGTCCAGGGAATGTAGACCCTGTATGAATTACAGATCACGAACTTGAACACTCAGGGACGGATCCAGAGGGGGTAGATTGAGTGGCTAGCAACCCAGCTTTATCCACAAGAAAAACAAGAAAAAAAACCCTGCGCTAAAATAAAATAATAAATAAAATATTAATCAATAGCCTCTCCCTTGAAAAATGTCTGGATCCGCCACTGACACTTACAATTTGATAAGAAAGTAAAACAGGAAATAAACACTTCTAATGGGCACTTGCCACATATTTGAAAGTCTTTTTTTTTTTACTTTTAGTAGATGGCAGAAAATCATAAGGTGATTTATGATTTACAAAACTGGTTTATGATTCCTCGAACAAATATGAACACGTGATCTTTAACTTTTAGCTAATGAATTGTAATAATAGCAGTCATTGTACCCACCCACCCCGCCCTGGTAAACTGAACATCTGACTACCAAATCACTATCAGTGTCATGTCCCAGGAATTTTAACAACTATCACACCAGCATGTCACGCAAAGTACATCCTTTAACTAATAACGAAATCATGTTGAACAGACAATCAATTGTCAAACGGCCACTTTTGGTGTTACCCCAATAAAGTTTCAATTTTGCCAGCAATCATTTTAGTTGCACCAATACGTCTTGCTTATATCATGATGCATAAATTTCTTGCAGTCATTTGCCTTACCTTCCGAATCTGATATTACTACAACATCTGCAAATAAAAAAATCCCCAAATTATCTGACAGTCAATTGAATATACAGGCAAGCAAAGCACTCAAGCCTACAAGGAAAGATTTGGAAGATCGTGTCAGCTGTCGTGTTCACAGCTGTGCACACAAAGTTGACAAACACACGATGCAGCACGATTCATAAACGTAGCGAAATAAAATGCGAAGACAGCAGCGTAATTCTGTTGTCTCCTTTTAAAGATAAAATACCCAGTCATAGTTTCTATAGGTCTTCAAGTTGTAAGGCAGAAAATTGAATCCAAACGTCTTACGGTCGTACAACAAACGTATTGGATGAATTTTTTTAAATTTTAATTTTGTTTTACTTTTATGTTTTTTTTTTAGCTAAAATCCCGGCCCGGCCCCGAGTCGGCATTTTACCGACATCCATTTCATTTTATGTGCTGTCGCTACTTTTTGGGCCATGTCGCTCGTCGGAATTTACCCTGGCAGGGCCTTATAGGTGGTTTGAATCATACCTATATTGCCTAGTTTCATACCGTGAGGTACTGGGTCTAGTGCGGACTTTCGCGGACAAATTACAAAAAACATGGCTTCAGCTACAAAGTGGCACTGGAGTTGTGCCTCCTTTTGTTTTTGAAACAATAAGCTCGTGATAAGGACGCCTTTTCCTTTGCAACAGCGGACGCCGTTTTGGTTTTTAATTTGTCCGCGAAAGTCCGCACTCGACCCAGTACCTCAGGGCATGAAGCCAGGCAATGGCTATATAATGGCTCTCTTTCTGAAAACTGCACCCTTGACCATAGTATCCCCTAAGGAACCATCTTAGGTCCGTTGTTATTTCTTTTATACATCAACGACCTTCCAAACTGCTTAACTAATACAGAGGCTAGGATGTATGCGGACGACACCCATTTGTCATACGCTAGTAGTGATGTGGGCTCCATTTAGTCTACTCTCAATGCAAATGTAAAAAAACGGTAGTCTTTGGCTCACTACAAATAAACTAACTTTGAACATGACAAAAACCGCCGGAATCCAGGTTAATTGGTTCAAGGCAAAAGCTAGACAATATTTCGGTTCCACCGACCTTAGAAATCAACAGTACTCCGATAAATCGGGTCTCCGCTACTAAATCACTCGGAGTCCCGAAGGGAGGGGGGATACTCCCTATGACGGCCTATACGGGGATGCTCCGCCCGAAAGGGGTACCTTTTCCATGCTTCAGCTATATGAAAAGGTAGGAATTTCACGAGTCCAAGTACATAAAAGGGTAGGGAAATCTGTCACGATTTAGGCATTTAAAAGGGCCTTTCATTGAAATATTTCGAACACACATACTTCGACTGTACTGGTCTAATGGGAGGTATACGAAAAGGGTACCTTTTCTGTCAAAAATGGTATTTATATAAAAGGGTAAGCGGGTCGGACCTCCTGGCGGTGCCACCCGCATTAAATTTCTTTTTAGTAGCCCTCCCCCAGATCAGAGTGGTTTGATGTTTTGAAGCCCACCTTGCTATCTGCCATATATCGTGAATTGGTAAGAAAATATGAGCAAATTTAAAACGGAGAAATTTTGGATTTCCTCAGCTCTTTGGAACAATGTCACGATGAAAAGAGTCCAAATAAAGAAGCCACAATACCTTTCAACTTGATTTAATGGCGTATTTAAAAAATATAATACAATCACTTAAAGACTACATGTCACTTGTTTACGTTGACTGTTAATATAATTTAATTTGTTTCTCTACACTATAAATATGAACTGTTACAACAGATAGAATACCAAGACCCGGCTGATCTGATCCTGTCCTAGTTGCTTCTACCTGCCACTGCAGACTGATTAGTGTCATATTCACGTTTCCTTAGTAGTGGTCACAACTGTAACAAGGACTAAACACAATAATACACTTTAATAATAGTTTGGATTTCCTCTGCAGTGTTTCACTACGTTTTATTGCAGCCAAAACTATTTCACCTGGCTCAACATCTTTAAAAGGCTGGTTTTTACTAGAGAAGGAGTTGGAGTTGGAATAGTAATCGGAAACTTTGGGCATTATGATCTTGTGAAAATTAAACAACTTAATCATTTCATCCGCTTCTCCTTACGACTGTCGTTTATGATCCAGTGTAAACAGGATTGTTTGAGTCGCGAGCTGAAACGGCAGAAGCATCCAATAACAATGCTCTTTCTTTTGTTGTCATCATGATTACGCGATATATCTTCCGCCTCTGCTGTCGACCCTGACACTCCAGTTTTCACAAGTTCGTAAGTAGGAATCTGGAAAAGCAGCATCAAAGAAGAATCTAAGAAATGGAAATGCAACTGATTCAATCCAGCTAACAACTCGATTGCTTGGTTTTTAATAAGTCGTTAGTGCTCTTACGACTCCGACTCTATCATTAGTGAAACCAGCCTTCACCACATTAACTTTTGCCCACACGAATCTGTGATGCTTTCTTGCCATGAGCTCACAGTAACTAGAGACATTTTTCTTGTATTCTTCTATGGACTGAACAAATACTTCCACAGAATAGACATCTTACTTTGTTGTGGACAATGTCTACAATCATTCCTCCCTTTCTAAAACGATTTAATGTCCTCTCTCGTTTTGCTAAGGAAATTCATGAGAATGATGTTTCACGCCTCCACTTTTAGACAACTTGAACGATCTGTTTCTTTACTAGAAGTTAAAATGAAAATGCTTCCTTAACAAGAGTCCTTCACTAGGCATTTTGTTCTTGTAATGTTCTCGCTCGAGAAATAATATTTCTTACACAATCCTTCACGATTGACCACTGTCTGTTAGCAAGCACTCCGTTGCTTTGTTCTATGCATTTTTCGCATTCGGTTTTTCCTGGCAAAGTTTTCTTTCTAATGAAGTCCTCAAGATGTTTGAAAATCCCCTCTTCTTTTGTCCAGAGATTATGCAGCTTCCTTTTCTTGTGCGCACCGACAACGCCTTGTTAGAAGACAGAAATATCAGAGATATTACAGTCGACAACATCACAAACTGTTTTCACAGGAGGACAATAAAATCATTGAATGCACTTCAAACCAATAATACAGACAATAAATCAAGTTGGAATCATTCCCGTTTTCTATACGACATAATAAGACACAATCATCATCATCATCGCCATCATCACTTTATTAAAGTCTCAAATCAAACTGGAAATAGCTAAGCACAGAAATGTTAGCCAACGTACCAATGTTCTCTTTTGCTTTGATCTCTTGTTCTTTTTTTTTTTTAGTCATAGCTGTTGAAAGAATAAAACATGATTAAATCAGCAAGACCACAGTCCTGTTTTGTCAATTTAAAAGAAAAAAGCTTCACCTGACACTGCAACCTTGTAGGCTGCAAACAGCGACAAGTCAAAGTTGTGTATTGGCTCTGATGTCTCTTCCTGGCATTGAACTTAAATTTGCTAAACCAGAGATACAGATTAGGGCTTGATCATTAGTAGAAACGTGTATCACACATACCATTCTGTTTTGATGCTGATGCCCCATGTGATTTCCTAGAATTAACTGATCGTTGCTGTAAAGAAAGCCAGTAAACAATAAATGAGGGAACACTGGACCTCTTCAACTGAAACAGGCATTTAGTTTAAGGTGGCTGTAAATGGTTTCGTTATTTTTAAACTCGAAATCTTTGATGGATCGATGCTCGCATAAGTTTTCGTTTGCTTCCTGGAACATGGTGTCAAACATTTTCCCAATTATTACCATACCATAGTAATAGTAAAGCCTCTTTGAAACACACTTAATTTTGGCTTTATGTGCCTGTAACTAAAAAACGAGTCAGACGAACCCCGTTTTTTAATCACTGAATTGCAATCAGCATATCAAGATTCATCTTGCTGCAAAGTTTAAAAAAAAACACTGTACATAAGGTTCAGCTCTCGACCTTCCAGCTGGAAGTGCAGGTGCTGTGTACTCTAAGGTAAAAGGGGGAAAGACGCATTTAAACAACAAATGAGAAACACCACTGACCTGAAAATTTTCCTGCTGATGTGGACTATGTTCTACAGCATCAGTATCATTGTATTCTCCTGATCCAGAATCCCTGGGAACATGGTAATCTTCTAGGAATGGAACACCATAACGAAATAAATTCATATACCAATGAGAAGTCTTTTCAAGAGGAAACTGCATACATTGTATCATTCGTTTAATAAAATGGGCGTTTGCTATGAAAGCAGTAACATACTAAGATTGAAAGCACAAAGTTCTTTCTTCCAGAGCAAAATCACACTTTTAAACACTTGAATATAAACTTAAAATACAGTGTAAAAAGTTATCATGATACATGTATATTGGTCAAAAAAGGTGCATTACAATTATCTCAACAGCAGTAAGTACCCAGTGTACACTTTCAAATCTCTGGACATGTTATAAAGAAAATAATGTACAGACAACAAATAAGTCTGAAGGGGAGGGGGGGGGGGTAGAGTGTCAAAAAAATTTCATCATTGACTTTTAGTTTGAAGTGTTGCCCAAATCTCTAGGAAGCTCTGGGACATGCAATAAAAGAAACAAAAAACTTGTTTCTCGTACGTTGTTGAGTAATGGAAGCACGTGGGAATTTTTAAGAAGTGCGCCAGAAGCACTCGCCTATGGGTCATGGCTTCTCTAGGCGCTTCTCTTGTGTTTTGAAAAATTCTCGCATACTTATATAACTCAATATACCATTCTCTTTTCGCGCTGATGTTTCAGGTGCTGCCCTTGATTTGCAAGAAACAATGCTGTTACCATGAGGCCAATGCAGACAATAATAAGTATCCTCCCAGCCGGTTTTCAGAGTAACCTGAAGAACTGTTGAAAGTTGTTTTAGCAGCAGGTCAAAAGGGGAAAAAAGCAATAAAGTATCAATAACTAAGTGTAATTTCTTGCAAAGGAACTTTACACAAACCATTAAGGGACATAACACACAGAATGTCCACTCACCCTTCCTTGTGGTTGTCTACTGAAACTATGTGGTTCCATACCAGCATTAATATCTTCGTCTGATTCAGAGTCCCTGTTATCTGAATTAATGAAGTATAAGGAATGGAACAGCAAAATAAATAAATGAAGATGACAGGGATCATTGGAGTTATGTACACTACTTAAGCAGTATTGAAAATAGTCTGAAAAATTCAGGCTTGTACGGGGGTCGCATCCATGACCTTTGCGATACCGATGCAGTGCTCTACCAACTGAGCTAACAAGCCAACTGGGAGCTGGTCATTTTGTTAGTTCAAATAATAATACAGAAAGGAAGCCCAGGAAATGCCCAGCAATAGAACAAGAAAGTGAGGCAAGAAAAGCGAGAGAAAAGGTGAGGAGAGAAAGTGAAAGGTAGGAGAGTGGGTGGTGAAACTTTGCTTTCTGCGCATGCTTAAACTTTGCAAGCTAATATCAAGCCCCAGGAACAGAAGGGCGCGATGAACTCCACCTGAGCAAACAGAGTTTTTGGCAGTTTTAGTTCTTTTTGGCTAGAATCTGGCCAGAAAACGGCTCAACGGGCTTCAAAAGGTGTTTTCTGGCCAAATGCTCGGGAGTCAATGGGTTAAAGCAAATAATTACATAAAAATAAAAAAGCCTCAACTCACACAAAAAGTGTGCTACCCTTCCTACTATCACTTCCTTCTCCCTACTCTTTTGTCAAATGTTTCCTTGGTTTACTTGCACATACAACTTTTATCATGGAAGAAAATTGTATCTTGCTTCTGCAGCAAAGGTTCCTTGCTTGCAGACTGAGAGAAACCTTTCAGGAAACAAACTGTTTTCCACACTGTTTTTCTCTTCTCATGCGGCAGTGGCAACAAACTTTCACAATTATTGCTACAGTGTACATGCAGATAAGGGTTACTGTAGACATGACAACAACAGTGGACAATCACTTGAAGAAATCATGTATTGTAGGTGTAATACATAAATAAACATACGTATAATTATATTTTCACAAGTGATGGTGTTGTTTTTTTATCTTGATAGGGACTAGCCTTAAGTTTATTATTACTGTTTGTTTTAATGGACAGCTTTGATCTTTGAAATTTCCCTTTACTACTGGAGTCACAAGCTACCTTTCCAGTTCCACAAATATCAACATCTCTCTTCCCATTGACCACTGCCACTTTCTAATTAGGAAAATACAGCTTTACTGCTAGAGGCCTTCTTAATTTGTGGTTACATGGAATTCCTCAGACTCTTCACTGGCAGTACTGTCACAGTATTGTTTCCAAGTAGAACCTGTAATCAATAATGTTTACTTCAGTTAATGAAGCTGCATATCTCTTTTGAGGCCTGTGGCAGCCTCAGAAACTTTCTTCAGAGAAATTGAAATATGGCACCACATGATAATAACAAGTTGTTGTAAACTAATAAATGCATATCAAAACTGCTGACATCTAAAATTCTGTAGTTGTAGTTATATTCTCATAATAACATTGCTGTGATGTGGTTGTGTTGTATTTTTATCTTGATATGGACTAGCCCTACATTTATTATTTCTGCTTGTTTTATTTGACAGCTTTGTCCTATGAACTTTTCCTTTACTACTGGAGCCACAAGCTACCTTTCCAATTCCACAAAATAACATCAGCATCTCTCTTCCCATCACTGCCACTCTCTAATTCAGAAAGCACAGCTTTACTCCAAGGCATCTTCTTTCTAGTTACATAGAATTCCTCAGACTCGTCACTGGCAGTACTGTCATGCCATCGTTTGCAGGTGCAACCTGTAGATTGCACGTCAGTTAATCTATGTAAACTCTTAAAGCCTTTTGCACTGGAAAATCTGGACCATTTACAGAGTTAATGAAATGTCTGTGAATCTTAAATTTACAGACTTTTTATGAGAGTTCAAATCTGACCTACTTTTACATATGGCATACAAAATATCTGTAAAATCATTTTTATAGATATTTTATACACTTTTTGTGGTATTCCTTTTTAGAATGTTTATGAAATGATTATGAAATTTAACTGCTGAGATAAGAAGGAAAACTCAAAAATTTACAGACTTAACAAAATCTCTGAAGAATGTTTGTAAAGTTGACATTTACAAAGATTTTCTTTGGTTATTTTATCCACTAAAATCTCTTTAAATCGATACAAGTATAGTATTTTAAAATCTCTGTAAATTGACACAAGCAGGACATAACCCCCATGATGCGGAGTTAAGTTAACTGAGTTACTACTGTTGGAGTTATTATAACTCCAAAAGGGTAGTGTGCGGCTTTCGTCTTGGATTTCAACACTCGTTTGTTTTTAAATGGCAAGCGCGCGGCAAAGAGGGACGGCCTCAAAACTATTTCCTCGCCAAGTTTGTGCTTCCCGAGCGGTTGGGCTGATTTCCCTTTTGGGCGCCATAAGCATTGGCCGTTTGGCCGAGAGGCAAAGTGTTTAAAAATAAAAGGTAGTAAAGTGCCAAAAAGTCGTTTGAAAGACAAACCATACTTTTTGGGTTTAGCCCTTCACTAGAGGTATGTAGATGATTTGCGTACTATTGTTCTTTATTATCTTCTGACCGAGAGGAAGCTCGAGGGAGTTGGGTTAGACTTGGGCATGCGCAAACGAGTTCATTCCCGGTAGGCAATTCGTAGTTTTGGCGCCCGTTTCAACTCAAACTTCGACTCGTGGAAGACAGTTTGGGAGGAATTTCTCCCACCTCGAATGGCTTTTTACCTCAAGATCTTAGAATAATGAAATTTAATAGTTTTACAACGTATATGCGACCGGTTGGCAAGCTTCTTCCACGGTAATCGAGTGCTGTTTGTTCAAGTTTTTGGTCTCCATGTTCAGTGATGGTTGCCTTGGTCTGCTGTAGATTTCAAAGGTAAGCATATTGGCCATTTTAGACTGTAATATTTCCAATATATAGTACTGGCTGGGTGTATGTATCTCAAATAGCTTGCTATACGAAGAAAATACAAGTGACTAGTGGTATTTTCCATGGTATACATGTACCACTCGAAAGCATTGCATAACCACAGTACTACGTGCAGCTGTATCAAATTATGCTACCTTGCTAATTCATTACCGTGTTTGTTCTTAATATAAGCAAGGGTTAAGCTTACTGCATGTGCAGGTAAGGAATCGTAGCTAAGATTGCGGCAAACTAGGTGCTCAACTGGCTTACACTTGACTAGATCCATTGATTTACCTGTAGTTGGTGGCAAAGTGAGCTTTTGGTGTGATCATACATTAATGTACTTGTACTTAAACTCAATTATAAATTTTGCTTTCCAAGTGTCTCTAAATTAGATGACAAGACTCCACAAAGTCCCTTCCACTAATTATGCATACACTTACAAAATAATGTTAGACCCAAACTCTGTTTCGGGAGCAGGGTTAGCACAACAGTAATACAATGATTGTATTTAATTATGTGTGGAACTGTGTGGACATCTTTTGAAATAAGCTTTCCAATTTCAAGGCCCATTTTTCTCCCTTGATCCAATGTTGGCATCTCTTTTTCTTTTGAAATTGCACTGTTGTTAAAGGAAGGAAACATTTAGCTCTACACTAAAGCATACAGCTGTAGGAGCAAAACAAAGCAACACAGCAGTGTAGACCTCATCACAGAGATCTCATCAAGAAAGAAATTATCACTCAGTTTAGACAATTGTAGAATGCCCAATGGGGCATGAAAATTGCAGTTCATAAAGAGACACAATGACAAGTCAGATTGAATTTACACTGAAGAGTGGAGCCAAGCCACATAGTCCATTATGCAAACTGACCTTGAAGTAAAAACATCAAACATAAGGAAAACGGTTATCCAGACATATACACAATTTACTCATCATCAAATCAGTTTCCAAACAGTAAGTTGGCCCTCAGTGAATTGGTAGAAACCTCAAGGTAAAAAGCACCCAACATGAAACCTCAATTTCTTGTTACAGTACATGTCGTGTGAGTACTTTAAATTTGATAAAAAACAATGCTGTATGAATTGGCCATTACCATGTTGCCACACTTGACTCTTCTGACTTAAAATGGGCCAAAACTTACAAATAGACATACAAAACTTTCCCAAAGTAATAAAAGAAAAATGAAGAAGAATAAACAGAAAACATAATTATTTGCACCCATTAATTAAAGGGCTGAGAGCATAAACTGCCTATGTGTAATTTTTGGCCAATTTTTTAGTTCGCTTGGATTTTTCCAAATTTTTGCATGTGAACTGCATTTTGATTCAAAAACATTGTCCCGTCTTTTTTTCACCAATTTCTTTTTCGTTTTCGAGAAATAACGTATGCAAAAAAAAACACCTAAAACTACACATAGGCAGTTTATGCCCTCAGCCCTTCATATGTTTGCCTTATTAATATGCATGAAGCAATCCCCAAGGGTATTCTTTATGCGCAATGTGCCTTTTTGACTCATAAACAGCCCACAAGATGCCCATCCCACTTGAAAATGGTCGACTTTTTTAAATGCAGCACTTATTACCAGTGTTTTGCTTACTGATAGTGCTCAAGAAGCTTCCTTAGCTGGAAAACAGTGCGAAACATTCTGAGTTGACTTAAAAACAGCACACAGCAACCTTGGTTAACCTTAAGCCAGCGCGCGTAGATTTTGTCCGACTTGAAAACAGCTCTCAAAAGATTTAGGGTTATTGTTAAGTTTAGAGTTAGGGTTAAAATTAGGGCTAGGGTTAGAGTTAGGGTTAGAGCTAGGGATAGGGTTCGGCTTAGGGCATTGCGAACGTTAACGTTAAAGTAAGCGGCGTATTTTGAGTCTCGCACAGGTTTCTTGGTTTCTTGGTTCCTCCGAAATGAAAAGAGCGTACAGGTTTCTTGGTTGATTTTTAATTCTTTTGGGAAGGCTTTGGCCGATGTAAGTAAAGTGTTGAAGAGGGTGTTTTGGTTGAAAACGGCATACAGCAGGATCGGATTTGATTCTAACTCAGTGCTTAAAAAGCTTGCTGTCGGCTGAGAGATAGAATAAAATATTAAAAAAGGCTGTTTTTATTTAAAGATAGCCTTTGGCCACTACCAACAACTTCTGTTCGTGAGCAACACCGAGAATTTGAGTTAACGATGTTCAAGGGCAAAATTAAGAGTTAAAAGAGTAAGCTGTTTCCCGTCGGTTTCCGCTTCGAAACAGAGATTTGACTGGCGCTTCGCGTGCTTTGGTCATTATTGAAACGATTTTGAAGGGTTCATTTTCGTCGTCAAATGGAACCAGTGGAATGAAATTCGTATCACAAATCAACGTAAGTGACGACAGTGGAAAAACTGGAACAAAATACTTAACTAGTTTTGTTGGCTTCAAGACGTAAATATTTGCATAGGATGTGAAATTTAATCCGTATTGTCTGATGCGTAACACAACGACTTGTTAAAATGTCTCGCGTGCAAATACTTTTTTGCTGGTGTTTATCTCGCTTGAAAATACGTTTTTCTGATGTTTACAAGCCTCCATAAAATCAAAATAACCGAGTTGATCGACGCAAAACTTATTTATATGTTGGAATTCGGCAGCATGTCTCCCTGTGTTTACATAACAACTCGACGACCGACCACGAGTAATATTTTCCACGCGCGCCAATGCAACTTTTCCCTGGATTGTTTTCAAGATAGTCATCGAAAACGGACGGACTTCTCGTCATGCTGACTTCCCTCTCTCGGATGAATTCTCCGTAATGTTTCCGAATTTTGACGAACTGTTTCACGGCTTCGATGGCCTGCGAGACAGCGCCCACTTCGGCCGCAATGAATTGTGGGAATGTTATGCCCTCCGCGTGCGAAGGACACTCTGCAAACATCACTGACTTTTTTGCCTTAAAACTCCAAAAACACCTCTCCTTTTCGCAAATTCAAGCACGGTAACCTTTCAGAAATGGACCAAGACTAGCAAAACCGAGCCGCTTTTGAGATGAGAGATGTTTTCAGAGTTTTTTTTCTGCCCGGCTCTTAATCTCTACTCCCAAACCGGAGAGTCAAATTTTATCTCTCTCTTCATGGTTTGGCAAGCAGAGAAAACACGACTGGCTTCTTTCAGCCGTGTTAGACTTATGGATCTCAAGACTTCATGATGTCCTTCGATCACCGAGCGAACAGGCAAATTGACATAATTCGATTAAACCAAACAAGCTAGCGCGCATCGCGTCGGAAGCTTCAACAAACACGTTGCGTAAGTACCAATGTTTTAACAGCCAAAACTTTTAGTCTACGTCACACTATGGAACAATCCTTTCTACCTGTCAATCATTTCATGTCCAGTTTCAGTTTTACCCTTCAGTTACGAGCATTTGGCGCTAAGTTTTCAAATAAAGAAATAAAGAATACCCTTGGGCATTGCTTCGTGCATGTTAATAAGGCAGACATATGAAGGGCTGAGAGCATAAACTGCCTATGTGTAATTTTTGGCCGTTTTTTTAGTTCGCTTGGATTTTTCCAAATTTTTGCATGTGAACTGCATTTTGATTCAAAAACATTGTCCCGTTTTTTTTTTCACCAATTTCTTTTTCGTTTTCGAGAAATAACGTATGCAAAAAAAACACCTAAAACTACACATAGGCAGTTTATGCCGTCAGCCCTTCATACGTCTGCCTTATTAACATGCATGAAGCAATGCCCAAGGGTATTCTTTATGCGCAATGTGCCTTTTTGACTCATAAACAGCCCACAAGATGCCCATCCCACTTGAAAATGGTCGACTTTTTTAAATGCAGCACTTATTACCAGTGTTTTGCTTACTGATAGTGCTCAAGAAGCTTCCTTAGCTGGAAAACAGTGCGAAACATTCTGGGTTGACTTAAAAACAGCACACAGCAACCTTGGTTAACCTTAAGCCAGCGCGCGTAGATTTTGTCCGACTTGAAAACAGCTCTCAAAAGATTTAGGGTTATTGTTAAGTTTAGAGTTAGGGTTAAAATTAGGGCTAGGGTTAGAGTTAGGGTTAGTGCTAGAGCTAGGGTTAGGGTTAGAGCTAGGGTTAGGGTTAGAGCTAAGGTTAGGGTTAGGGTTAGAGCTAGGGATAGGGTTCGGCTTAGGGCATTGCGAACGTTAACGTTAAAGTAAGCGGCGTATTTTGAGTCTCGCACAGGTTTCTTGGTTTCTTGGTTCCTCCGAAATGAAAAGAGCGTACAGGTTTCTTGGTTGATTTTTAATTCTTTTGGGAAGGCTTTGGCCGATGTAAGTAAAGTGTTGAAGAGGGTGTTTTGGTTGAAAACGGCATACAGCAGGATCGGATTTGATTCTAACTCAGTGCTTAAAAAGCTTGCTGTCGGCTGACAGGCTGTTTTTATTTGAAGATAGCCTTTGGCCACTACCAACAACTTCTGTTCGTGAGCAACACCGAGAATTTGAGTTAACGATGTTCAAGGGCAAAATTAAGAGTTAAAAGAGTAAGCTGTTTCCCGTCGGTTTCCGCTTCGAAACAGAGATTTGACTGGCGCTTCGCGTGCTTTGGTCATTATTGAAACGATTTTGAAGGGTTCATTTTCGTCGTCAAATGGAACCAGTGGAATGAAATTCGTATCACAAATCAACGTAAGTGACGACAGTGGAAAAACTGGAACAAAATACTTAACTAGTTTTGTTGGCTTCAAGACGTAAATATTTGCATAGGATGTGAAATTTAATCCGTATTGTCTGATGCGTAACACAACGACTTGTTAAAATGTCTCGCGTGCAAATACATTTTGCTGGTGTTTATCTCGCTTGAAAATACGTTTTTCTGATGTTTACAAGCCTCCATAAAATCAAAATAACCGAGTTGATCGACGCAAAACTTATTTATATGTTGGAATTCGGCAGCATGTCTCCCTGTGTTTACATAACAACTCGACGACCGACCACGAGTAATATTTTCCACGCGCGCCAATGCAACTTTTCCCTGGATTGTTTTCAAGATAGTCATCGAAAACGGACGGACTTCTCGTCATGCTGACTTCCCTCTCTCGGATGAATTCTCCGTAATGTTTCCGAATTTTGACGAACTGTTTCACGGCTTCGATGGCCTGCGAGACAGCGCCCACTTCGGCCGCAATGAATTGTGGGAATGTTATGCCCTCCGCGTGCGAAGGACACTCTGCAAACATCACTGACTTTTTTGCCTTAAAACTCCAAAAACACCTCTCCTTTTCGCAAATTCAAGCACGGTAACCTTTCAGAAATGGACCAAGACTAGCAAAACCGAGCCGCTTTTGAGATGAGAGATGTTTTCAGAGTTTTTTTTCTGCCCGGCTCTTAATCTCTACTCCCAAACCGGAGAGTCAAATTTTATCTCTCTCTTCATGGTTTGGCAAGCAGAGAAAACACGACTGGCTTCTTTCAGCCGTGTTAGACTTATGGATCTCAAGACTTCATGATGTCCTTCGATCACCGAGCGAACAGGCAAATTGACATAATTCGATTAAACCAAACAAGCTAGCGCGCATCGCGTCGGGAGCTTCGGCAAACACGTTGCGTAAGTACCAATGTTTTAACAGCCAAAACTTTTAGTCTACGTCACACTATGGAACAATCCTTTCTACCTGTCAATCATTTCATGTCCAGTTTCAGTTTTACCCTTCAGTTACGAGCATTTGGCGCTAAGTTTTCAAATAAAGAAATAAAGAATACCCTTGGGCATTGCTTCGTGCATGTTAATAAGGCAGACATATGAAGGGCTGAGAGCATAAACTGCCTATGTGTAATTTTTGGCCGTTTTTTTAGTTCGCTTGGATTTTTCCAAATTTTTGCATGTGAACTGCATTTTGATTCAAAAACATTGTCCCGTTTTTTTTTTCACCAATTTCTTTTTCGTTTTCGAGAAATAACGTATGCAAAAAAAACACCTAAAACTACACATAGGCAGTTTATGCCCTCAGCCCTTCATATGTCTGCCTTATTAACATGCATGAAGCAATGCCCAAGGGTATTCTTTATGCGCAATGTGCCTTTTTGACTCATAAACAGCCCACAAGATGCCCATCCCACTTGAAAATGGTCGACTTTTTTAAATGCAGCACTTATTACCAGTGTTTTGCTTACTGATAGTGCTCAAGAAGCTTCCTTAGCTGGAAAACAGTGCGAAACATTCTGGGTTGACTTAAAAACAGCACACAGCAACCTTGGTTAACCTTAAGCCAGCGCGCGTAGATTTTGTCCGACTTGAAAACAGCTCTCAAAAGATTTAGGGTTATTGTTAAGTTTAGAGTTAGGGTTAAAATTAGGGCTAGGGTTAGAGTTAGGGTTAGTGCTAGAGCTAGGGTTAGGGTTAGAGCTAGGGTTAGGGTTAGAGCTAAGGTTAGGGTTAGGGTTAGAGCTAGGGATAGGGTTCGGCTTAGGGCATTGCGAACGTTAACGTTAAAGTAAGCGGCGTATTTTGAGTCTCGCACAGGTTTCTTGGTTTCTTGGTTCCTCCGAAATGAAAAGAGCGTACAGGTTTCTTGGTTGATTTTTAATTCTTTTGGGAAGGCTTTGGCCGATGTAAGTAAAGTGTTGAAGAGGGTGTTTTGGTTGAAAACGGCATACAGCAGGATCGGATTTGATTCTAACTCAGTGCTTAAAAAGCTTGCTGTCGGCTGAGAGATAGAATAAAATATTAAAAAAGGCTGTTTTTATTTGAAGATAGCCTTTGGCCACTACCAACAACTTCTGTTCGTGAGCAACACCGAAATTTGAGTTAACGATGTTCAAGGGCAAAATTAAGAGTTAAAAGAGTAAGCTGTTTCCCGTCGGTTTCCGCTTCGAAACAGAGATTTGACTGGCGCTTCGCGTGCTTTGGTCATTATTGAAACGATTTTGAAGGGTTCATTTTCGTCGTCAAATGGAACCAGTGGAATGAAATTCGTATCACAAATCAACGTAAATGACGACAGTGGAAAAACTGGAACAAAATACTTAACTAGTTTTGTTGGCTTCAAGACGTAAATATTTGCATAGGATGTGAAATTTAATCCGTATTGTCTGATGCGTAACACAACGACTTGTTAAAATGTCTCGCGTGCAAATACTTTTTTGCTGGTGTTTATCTCGCTTGAAAATACGTTTTTCTGATGTTTACAAGCCTCCATAAAATCAAAATAACCGAGTTGATCGACGCAAAACTTATTTATATGTTGAAATTCGGCAGCATGTCTCCCTGTGTTTACATAACAACTCGACGACCGACCACGAGTAATATTTTCCACGCGCGCCAATGCAACTTTTCCCTGGATTGTTTTCAAGATAGTCATCGAAAACGGACGGACTTCTCGTCATGCTGACTTCCCTCTCTCGGATGAATTCTCCGTAATGTTTCCGAATTTTGACGAACTGTTTCACGGCTTCGATGGCCTGCGAGACAGCGCCCACTTCGGCCGCAATGAATTGTGGGAATGTTATGCCCTCCGCGTGCGAAGGACACTCTGCAAACATCACTGACTTTTTTGCCTTAAAACTCCAAAAACACCTCTCCTTTTCGCAAATTCAAGCACGGTAACCTTTCAGAAATGGACCAAGACTAGCAAAACCGAGCCGCTTTTGAGATGAGAGATGTTTTCAGAGTTTTTTTTCTGCCCGGCTCTTAATCTCTACTCCCAAACCGGAGAGTCAAATTTTATCTCTCTCTTCATGGTTTGGCAAGCAGAGAAAACACGACTGGCTTCTTTCAGCCGTGTTAGACTTATGGATCTCAAGACTTCATGATGTCCTTCGATCACCGAGCGAACAGGCAAATTGACATAATTCGATTAAACCAAACAAGCTAGCGCGCATCGCGTCGGGAGCTTCGGCAAACACGTTGCGTAAGTACCAATGTTTTAACAGCCAAAACTTTTAGTCTACGTCACACTATGGAACAATCCTTTCTACCTGTCAATCATTTCATGTCCAGTTTCAGTTTTACCCTTCAGTTACGAGCATTTGGCGCTAAGTTTTCAAATAAAGAAATAAAGAATACCCTTGGGCATTGCTTCATGCATGTTAATAAGGCAGACATATGAAGGGCTGAGAGCATAAACTGCCTATGTGTAATTTTTGGCCGTTTTTTTAGTTCGCTTGGATTTTCCAAATTTTTGCATGTGAACTGCATTTTGATTCAAAAACATTGTCCCGTTTTTTTTTCACCAATTTCTTTTTCGTTTTCGAGAAATAACGTATGCAAAAAAAACACCTAAAACTACACATAGGCAGTTTATGCCCTCAGCCCTTCATATGTCTGCCTTATTAACATGCATGAAGCAATGCCCAAGGGTATTCTTTATGCGCAATGTGCCTTTTTGACTCATAAACAGCCCACAAGATGCCCATCCCACTTGAAAATGGTCGACTTTTTTAAATGCAGCACTTATTACCAGTGTTTTGCTTACTGATAGTGCTCAAGAAGCTTCCTTAGCTGGAAAACAGTGCGAAACATTCTGGGTTGACTTAAAAACAGCACACAGCAACCTTGGTTAACCTTAAGCCAGCGCGCGTAGATTTTGTCCGACTTGAAAAAAGTCTCAAAAGATTTAGGGTTATTGTTAAGTTTAGAGTTAGGGTTAAAATTAGGGCTAGGGTTAGAGTTAGGGTTAGTGCTAGAGCTAGGGTTAGGGTTAGAGCTAGGGTTAGGGTTAGAGCTAAGGTTAGGGTTAGGGTTAGAGCTAGGGATAGGGTTCGGCTTAGGGCATTGCGAACGTTAACGTTAAAGTAAGCGGCGTATTTTGAGTCTCGCACAGGTTTCTTGGTTTCTTGGTTCCTCCGAAATGAAAAGAGCGTACAGGTTTCTTGGTTGATTTTTAATTCTTTTGGGAAGGCTTTGGCCGATGTAAGTAAAGTGTTGAAGAGGGTGTTTTGGTTGAAAACGGCATACAGCAGGATCGGATTTGATTCTAACTCAGTGCTTAAAAAGCTTGCTGTCGGCTGAGAGATAGAATAAAATATTAAAAAAGGCTGTTTTTATTTGAAGATAGCCTTTGGCCACTACCAACAACTTCTGTTCGTGAGCAACACCGAGAATTTGAGTTAACGATGTTCAAGGGCAAAATTAAGAGTTAAAAGAGTAAGCTGTTTCCCGTCGGTTTCCGCTTCGAAACAGAGATTTGACTGGCGCTTCGCGTGCTTTGGTCATTATTGAAACGATTTTGAAGGGTTCATTTTCGTCGTCAAATGGAACCAGTGGAATGAAATTCGTATCACAAATCAACGTAAATGACGACAGTGGAAAAACTGGAACAAAATACTTAACTAGTTTTGTTGGCTTCAAGACGTAAATATTTGCATAGGATGTGAAATTTAATCCGTATTGTCTGATGCGTAACACAACGACTTGTTAAAATGTCTCGCGTGCAAATACGTTTTTGCTGGTGTTTATCTCGCTTGAAAATACGTTTTTCTGATGTTTACAAGCCTCCATAAAATCAAAATAACCGAGTTGATCGACGCAAAACTTATTTATATGTTGAATTCGGCAGCATGTCTCCCTGTGTTTACATAACAACTCGACGACCGACCACGAGTAATATTTTCCACGCGCGCCAATGCAACTTTTCCCTGGATTGTTTTCAAGATAGTCATCGAAAACGGACGGACTTCTCGTCATGCTGACTTCCCTCTCTCGGATGAATTCTCCGTAATGTTTCCGAATTTTGACGAACTGTTTCACGGCTTCGATGGCCTGCGAGACAGCGCCCACTTCGGCCGCAATGAATTGTGGGAATGTTATGCCCTCCGCGTGCGAAGGACACTCTGCAAACATCACTGACTTTTTTGCCCTTAAAACTCCAAAAACACCTCTCCTTTTCGCAAATTCAAGCACGGTAACCTTTCAGAAATGGACCAAGACTAGCAAAACCGAGCCGCTTTTGAGATGAGAGATGTTTTCAGAGTTTTTTTTCTGCCCGGCTCTTAATCTCTACTCCAAACCGGAGAGTCAAATTCATCTCTCTCTTCATGGTTTGGCAAGCAGAGAAAACACGACTGGCTTCTTTCAGCCGTGTTAGACTTATGGATCTCAAGACTTCATGATGTCCTTCGATCACCGAGCGAACAGGCAAATTGACATAATTCGATTAAACCAAACAAGCTAGCGCGCATCGCGTCGGGAGCTTCGGCAAACACGTTGCGTAAGTACCAATGTTTTAACAGCCAAAACTTTTAGTCTACGTCACACTATGGAACAATCCTTTCTACCTGTCAATCATTTCATGTCCAGTTTCAGTTTTACCCTTCAGTTACGAGCATTTGGCGCTAAGTTTTCAAATAAAGAAATAAAGAATACCCTTGGGCATTGCTTCATGCATGTTAATAAGGCAGACATATGAAGGGCTGAGAGCATAAACTGCCTATGTGTAATTTTTGGCCGTTTTTTTAGTTCGCTTGGATTTGTCCAAATTTTTGCATGTGAACTGCATTTTGATTCAAAAACATTGTCCCGTTTTTTTTTCACCAATTTCTTTTTCGTTTTCGAGAAATAACGTATGCAAAAAAAACACCTAAAACTACACATAGGCAGTTTATGCCCTCAGCCCTTCATATGTCTGCCTTATTAACATGCATGAAGCAATGCCCAAGGGTATTCTTTATGCGCAATGTGCCTTTTTGACTCATAAACAGCCCACAAGATGCCCATCCGACTTGAAAATGGTCGACTTTTTTAAATGCAGCACTTATTACCAGTGTTTTGCTTACTGATAGTGCTCAAGAAGCTTCCTTAGCTGGAAAACAGTGCGCAACATTCTGGGTTGACTTAAAAACAGCACACAGCAACCTTGGTTAACCTTAAGCCAGCGCGCGTAGATTTTGTCCGACTTGAAAACAGCACTCAAAAGATTTAGGGTTATTGTTAAGTTTAGAGTTAGGGTTAAAATTAGGGCTAGGGTTAGAGTTAGGGTTAGTGCTAGAGCTAGGGTTAGGGTTAGAGCTAGGGTTAGGGTTAGAGCTAAGGTTAGGGTTAGGGTTAGAGCTAGGGATAGGGTTCGGCTTAGGGCATTGCGAACGTTAACGTTAAAGTAAGCGGCGTATTTTGAGTCTCGCACAGGTTTCTTGGTTTCTTGGTTCCTCCGAAATGAAAAGAGCGTACAGGTTTCTTGGTTGATTTTTAATTCTTTTGGGAAGGCTTTGGCCGATGTAAGTAAAGTGTTGAAGAGGGTGTTTTGGTTGAAAACGGCATACAGCAGGATCGGATTTGATTCTAACTCAGTGCTTAAAAAGCTTGCTGTCGGCTGAGAGATAGAATAAAATATTAAAAAAGGCTGTTTTTATTTGAAGATAGCCTTTGGCCACTACCAACAACTTCTGTTCGTGAGCAACACCGAAAATTTGAGTTAACGATGTTCAAGGGCAAAATTAAGAGTTAAAAGAGTAAGCTGTTTCCCGTCGGTTTCCGCTTCGAAACAGAGATTTGACTGGCGCTTCGCGTGCTTTGGTCATTATTGAAACGATTTTGAAGGGTTCATTTTCGTCGTCAAATGGAACCAGTGGAATGAAATTCGTATCACAAATCAACGTAAATGACGACAGTGGAAAAACTGGAACAAAATACTTAACTAGTTTTGTTGGCTTCAAGACGTAAATATTTGCATAGGATGTGAAATTTAATCCGTATTGTCTGATGCGTAACACAACGACTTGTTAAAATGTCTCGCGTGCAAATACGTTTTTGCTGGTGTTTATCTCGCTTGAAAATACGTTTTTCTGATGTTTACAAGCCTCCATAAAATCAAAATAACCGAGTTGATCGACGCAAAACTTATTTATATGTTGAAATTCGGCAGCATGTCTCCCTGTGTTTACATAACAACTCGACGACCGACCACGAGTAATATTTTCCACGCGCGCCAATGCAACTTTTCCCTGGATTGTTTTCAAGATAGTCATCGAAAACGGACGGACTTCTCGTCATGCTGACTTCCCTCTCTCGGATGAATTCTCCGTAATGTTTCCGAATTTTGACGAACTGTTTCACGGCTTCGATGGCCTGCGAGACAGCGCCCACTTCGGCCGCAATGAATTGTGGGAATGTTATGCCCTCCGCGTGCGAAGGACACTCTGCAAACATCACTGACTTTTTTGCCTTAAAACTCCAAAAACACCTCTCCTTTTCGCAAATTCAAGCACGGTAACCTTTCAGAAATGGACCAAGACTAGCAAAACCGAGCCGCTTTTGAGATGAGAGATGTTTTCAGAGTTTTTTTTCTGCCCGGCTCTTAATCTCTACTCCAGAACCGGAGAGTCAAATTTATCTCTCTCTTCATGGTTTGGCAAGCAGAGAAAACACGACTGGCTTCTTTCAGCCGTGTTAGACTTATGGATCTCAAGACTTCATGATGTCCTTCGATCACCGAGCGAACAGGCAAATTGACATAATTCGATTAAACCAAACAAGCTAGCGCTCATCGCGTCAGGAGCTTCGGCAAACACGTTGCGTAAGTACCAATGTTTTAACAGCCAAAACTTTTAGTCTACGTCACACTATGGAACAATCCTTTCTACCTGTCAATCATTTCATGTCCAGTTTCAGTTTTACCCTTCAGTTACGAGCATTTGGCGCTAAGTTTTCAAATAAAGAAATAAAGAATACCCTTGGGCATTGCTTCATGCATGTTAATAAGGCAGACATATGAAGGGCTGAGAGCATAAACTGCCTATGTGTAATTTTTGGCCGTTTTTTTAGTTCGCTTGGATTTTCCAAATTTTTGCATGTGAACTGCATTTTGATTCAAAAACATTGTCCCGTTTTTTTTTTCACCAATTTCTTTTTCGTTTTCGAGAAATAACGTATGCAAAAAAAACACCTAAAACTACACATAGGCAGTTTATGCCCTCAGCCCTTCATATGTCTGCCTTATTAACATGCATGAAGCAATGCCCAAGGGTATTCTTTATGCGCAATGTGCCTTTTTGACTCATAAACAGCCCACAAGATGCCCATCCACTTGAAAATGGTCGACTTTTTTAAATGCAGCACTTATTACCAGTGTTTTGCTTACTGATAGTGCTCAAGAAGCTTCCTTAGCTGGAAAACAGTGCGCAACATTCTGGGTTGACTTAAAAACAGCACACAGCAACCTTGGTTAACCTTAAGCCAGCGCGCGTAGATTTTGTCCGACTTGAAAACAGCACTCAAAAGATTTAGGGTTATTGTTAAGTTTAGAGTTAGGGTTAAAATTAGGGCTAGGGTTAGAGTTAGGGTTAGTGCTAGAGCTAGGGTTAGGGTTAGAGCTAGGGTTAGGGTTAGAGCTAAGGTTAGGGTTAGGGTTAGAGCTAGGGATAGGGTTCGGCTTAGGGCATTGCGAACGTTAACGTTAAAGTAAGCGGCGTATTTTGAGTC
Organism: Pachyseris speciosa; assembly: GCA_016490735.1. Classification (NCBI taxonomy): domain Eukaryota; kingdom Metazoa; phylum Cnidaria; class Anthozoa; order Scleractinia; family Pachyseridae; genus Pachyseris; species Pachyseris speciosa. The sequence continues at coordinate 101,681 of JAEMWC010000538.1, read as the reverse complement.
TCGCACAGGTTTCTTGGTTTCTTGGTTCCTCCGAAATGAAAAGAGCGTACAGGTTTCTTGGTTGATTTTTAATTCTTTTGGGAAGGCTTTGGCCGATGTAAGTAAAGTGTTGAAGAGGGTGTTTTGGTTGAAAACGGCATACAGCAGGATCGGATTTGATTCTAACTCAGTGCTTAAAAAGCTTGCTGTCGGCTGAGAGGCTGTTTTTTATTTGAAGATAGCCTTTGGCCACTACCAACAACTTCTGTTCGTGAGCAACACCGAAAATTTGAGTTAACGATGTTCAAGGGCAAAATTAAGAGTTAAAAGAGTAAGCTGTTTCCCGTCGGTTTCCGCTTCGAAACAGAGATTTGACTGGCGCTTCGCGTGCTTTGGTCATTATTGAAACGATTTTGAAGGGTTCATTTTCGTCGTCAAATGGAACCAGTGGAATGAAATTCGTATCACAAATCAACGTAAATGACGACAGTGGAAAAACTGGAACAAAATACTTAACTAGTTTTGTTGGCTTCAAGACGTAAATATTTGCATAGGATGTGAAATTTAATCCGTATTGTCTGATGCGTAACACAACGACTTGTTAAAATGTCTCGCGTGCAAATACTTTTTTGCTGGTGTTTATCTCGCTTGAAAATACGTTTTTCTGATGTTTACAAGCCTCCATAAAATCAAAATAACCGAGTTGATCGACGCAAAACTTATTTATATGTTGGAATTCGGCAGCATGTCTCCCTGTGTTTACATAACAACTCGACGACCGACCACGAGTAATATTTTCCACGCGCGCCAATGCAACTTTTCCCTGGATTGTTTTCAAGATAGTCATCGAAAACGGACGGACTTCTCGTCATGCTGACTTCCCTCTCTCGGATGAATTCTCCGTAATGTTTCCGAATTTTGACGAACTGTTTCACGGCTTCGATGGCCTGCGAGACAGCGCCCACTTCGGCCGCAATGAATTGTGGGAATGTTATGCCCTCCGCGTGCGAAGGACACTCTGCAAACATCACTGACTTTTTTGCCTTAAAACTCCAAAAACACCTCTCCTTTTCGCAAATTCAAGCACGGTAACCTTTCAGAAATGGACCAAGACTAGCAAAACCGAGCCGCTTTTGAGATGAGAGATGTTTTCAGAGTTTTTTTTCTGCCCGGCTCTTAATCTCTACTCCCAAACCGGAGAGTCAAATTTATCTCTCTCTTCATGGTTTGGCAAGCAGAGAAAACACGACTGGCTTCTTTCAGCCGTGTTAGACTTATGGATCTCAAGACTTCATGATGTCCTTCGATCACCGAGCGAACAGGCAAATTGACATAATTCGATTAAACCAAACAAGCTAGCGCGCATCGCGTCGGGAGCTTCGGCAAACACGTTGCGTAAGTACCAATGTTTTAACAGCCAAAACTTTTAGTCTACGTCACACTATGGAACAATCCTTTCTACCTGTCAATCATTTCATTCCAGTTTCAGTTTTACCCTTCAGTTACGAGCATTTGGCGCTAAGTTTTCAAATAAACAAATAAAGAATACCCTTGGGCATTGCTTCATGCATGTTAATAAGGCAGACATATGAAGGGCTGAGAGCATAAACTGCCTATGTGTAATTTTTGGCCGTTTTTTTAGTTCGCTTGGATTTTTCCAAATTTTTGCATGTGAACTGCATTTTGATTCAAAAACATTGTCCCGTTTTTTTTTTCACCAATTTCTTTTTCGTTTTCGAGAAATAACGTATGCAAAAAAAAAACACCTAAAACTACACATAGGCAGTTTATGCCCTCAGCCCTTCATATGTCTGCCTTATTAACATGCATGAAGCAATGCCCAAGGGTATTCTTTATGCGCAATGTGCCTTTTTGACTCATAAACAGCCCACAAGATGCCCATCCCACTTGAAAATGGTCGACTTTTTTAAATGCAGCACTTATTACCAGTGTTTTGCTTACTGATAGTGCTCAAGAAGCTTCCTTAGCTGGAAAACAGTGCGAAACATTCTGGGTTGACTTAAAAACAGCACACAGCAACCTTGGTTAACCTTAAGCCAGCGCGCGTAGATTTTGTCCGACTTGAAAATAGCTCTCAAAAGATTTAGGGTTATTGTTAAGTTTAGAGTTAGGGTTAAAATTAGGGCTAGGGTTAGAGTTAGGGTTAGTGCTAGAGCTAGGGTTAGGGTTAGAGCTAGGGTTAGGGTTAGAGCTAAGGTTAGGGTTAGGGTTAGAGCTAGGGATAGGGTTCGGCTTAGGGCATTGCGAACGTTAACGTTAAAGTAAGCGGCGTATTTTGAGTCTCGCACAGGTTTCTTGGTTTCTTGGTTCCTCCGAAATGAAAAGAGCGTACAGGTTTCTTGGTTGATTTTTAATTCTTTTGGAAGGCTTTGGCCGATGTAAGTAAAGTGTTGAAGAGGGTGTTTTGGTTGAAAACGGCATACAGCAGGATCGGATTTGATTCTAACTCAGTGCTTAAAAAGCTTGCTGTCGGCTGACAGGCTGTTTTTATTTGAAGATAGCCTTTGGCCACTACCAACAACTTCTGTTCGTGAGCAACACCGAGAATTTGAGTTAACGATGTTCAAGGGCAAAATTAAGAGTTAAAAGAGTAAGCTGTTTCCCGTCGGTTTCCGCTTCGAAACAGAGATTTGACTGGCGCTTCGCGTGCTTTGGTCATTATTGAAACGATTTTGAAGGGTTCATTTTCGTCGTCAAATGGAACCAGTGGAATGAAATTCGTATCACAAATCAACGTAAGTGACGACAGTGGAAAAACTGGAACAAAATACTTAACTAGTTTTGTTGGCTTCAAGACGTAAATATTTGCATAGGATGTGAAATTTAATCCGTATTGTCTGATGCGTAACACAACGACTTGTTAAAATGTCTCGCGTGCAAATACGTTTTTGCTGGTGTTTATGTCGCTTAAAAATACCTTTTGCTGATGTTTACAAGCCTCCATAAAATCAAAATAACCGAGTTGATCGACGCAAAACTTATTTATATGTTGAAATTCGGCAGCATGTCTCCCTGTGTTTACATAACAACTCGACGACCGACCACGAGTAATGTTTTCCACGCGCGCCCATGCAACTTTTCCCTGGATTGTTTTTAAGATAGTCATCGAAAACGGACGGCCTTCTCGTCATGCTGACTTCCCTCTCTCGGATGAATTCTCCGTAATGTTTCCGAATTTTGACGAACTGTTTCACGGCTTCGATGGCCCGCGAGACAGCGCCCACTTCGGCCGCAATGAATTGTGGGAATGTTATGCCCTCCGCGTGCGAAAGACACTCTGCAAACATCAGCCAGTTTTTTTGCCCCTAACTCCAAAAACACCTTTTCTTTTCGCAAATTCTAGCACGGTAACCTTTCACAAATGGACCAAGACTAGCAAAACCGACCCGCTTTTGAGACCAGAGATGTTTTCAGAGTTTTTTTTCTGCCCGGCTCTTAATCTCTACTCCCAAACCGGAGAGTCAAATTCATCTCTCTCTTCATGGTTTGGCAAGCAGAGAAAACACGACTGGCTTCTTTCAGCCGTGTTAGACTTATGGATCTTAAGACTTCATGATGTCCTTCGATCACCGAGTGAACAGGCAAATTGACATAATTCGATTAAACCAAAGAAGCTAGCGCGGATCGAGTCGGGAGCTTCGGCAGACACGTTGCGTAAGTACCAATGTTTTAACCGCCAAAACTTTTAGTCTACGTCACACTATGGAACAATCCTTTCTACCCGTCAATCATTTCATGTCCAGTTTCAGTTTTACCCTTTAGTTACGAGCATTTGGCGCTAAGTTTTCAAATAAAGAATACCAATACCCTTGGGCATTGCTTTATGCATGTTAATAAGGCAGACATATGAAGGGCTGAGGGCATAAACTGCTTATGTGTAATTTTCGGCCGTTTTTTTAGTTCGCTTGGAATTGTCCAAATGTTTGCATGTGAACTGCATTTTGATTCAAAAACATTGTCCCGTATTTTTTTCACCGATTTCTTTTTCGTTTTCGAGAAATAACGTATGCAAAAAAAACACCTAAAACTACACATAGTCAGTTTATGCCCCCAGCCCTTCAATTCTAAACTAGGTCAATTTAAATCAGAAGTTACGTATGCACATGCTGTCGGCTTCCCTGTGGGGTCGTTCCCTGGGCTACAGTGTAACCAGGGAGATACATGTAAACTGTATGTGGAGGAATACAAAGAGATGGATGGGGTTTCTTTGCCTGAGGGTAGGGGAAAATATCAACATTGTTTTAAGATCAAAGATTAAGGGGTATGGGTCAATTCACAAGTTTGTAAAGGACGTCAAGGGGATTTTCTGCTGAGAGACACCTCACCTATTGGACTTTGTCTTGCAAGATACAGTGTACCACGACCCACAAGGGAAATTCCTCGAGTTTGCTTGACTGATTTTGCAATCCCCCTGGTTAACCTGAGAGTTGACCCTATGGGGAAGCGGATGACATTGTGTATTACTAGCAAAAGTCTAGGTTAAGAAGTGGACAGAAACTTTCTGGTATGATGCATATTATTACAGTTAAAATCTGCTTCGGTTCTAGATTTACTGTAGTAGTTTAATCAATAAAATATCTCAAGTGACAGTTTTTGTAGTGTTAAGAAAAACCCGCAAGGGCTTGTTTTTATGACAAAAACTATCAGAGAAAAACATGTACATGTACATACTGTACACGTAGCCTCCTTCACATCCGTTGTTTGTGTCGGTCTTATTCTCCCTCCCCACCAACATCTGCTGAACCAAGCTGGACATTCCATTCCCTGGAACCGACCAATCACACCGGGGCTTTTAAATTTCAGTGGCCAAGTTTCTGTTGCCTCCTTTGCACCCCTTCATTGTGCTGGTTCTCTTCTCTCTTCTGATTAGAATAAGATACTCAGACACAATGGGAATGGAATGTCCGGCTTAGTTTAAATTGAATGAATGGATATCAAAAGTCAACACTGAATGCATTGGAATTTGTGGAAAAATAAGTCTTGCTTAAATGCAAAATATTTATAGTGTCAAAATTTGTAGCTGCCCCATCAGTATAATTGAGGAGTTTACTGTTTTAGCACATTTCATCTTTAAATCCAAATCTTAAGTTTCCAAATTAATGCTGTGCTCTGACATACATACTGTATGCCACTGAATATATATAATTTATTGTCTCAGGAACATAAGTCCGTGTATGACTGGCCTAGATGCTAGAATTCATTGAATTACGAAATGCAGAAATACACTTCCAGCAAAGTAATACTGGTACATGTATAACTGTACGGTGTAGTGTAAATCTGTTTATCTGTTACATGTAGGTTCCATTTCTGCCGCTCACTCCGGTCCAGGCTTTCCTCTCCAAGAGAGAGCTCTATTGGGGAGGAAAGCCCAGACCCAAGTGAGTGGCGGAAATTGAGCCTATGTATCTGTGTGCAAATATTGTGTCAGTTCAAGTCTGTATGGCATTGTTATTGCACAGTATACAGAGTGGATTTGTTTTCTGTTGATTTTTCACATGATTGTATTTACATTTCTTCCATTATAGAAGTTCAAGAGTGATGCATATTTGGGGGCACAGCTGTCTGCAGCTGAGTAATTTTGGATAAGAGCAAAGGTACAGTACATGAAGTTATGAAACCCAATTTTCATGTAAGCATGCTGTGGTTAAATTTCTTTTGGTTTAAAACTTTGGTTTGCTATTGGTTTTTTTCAAACGATTCAACTTTACTTTTTCTTTGTAATGTACCTTGTCTTAGTAGTCTTTATACAGTAACTGCTATTGATAGAAGAAATGCAATTATTCACACTTGGCTGTGTTTAGATGCATGTCCCCTTAGCTACTGTAATTATCTTTTTTAAAATAGTGTGTAGAGAATCTCTTGTGTGTTTATGTGGTTTTCAAACAGAGACCATCAAGCATTATTTTGACAATCTTTATTCTGCCCTCCTCTGCTGTTTGCATACCTGTACATTGTACTTGCTGACAGTTGGACAATCATGTCTGAATCACAGTTACACTGTAATTTCGGCTTTTCAGTTTGGTGCACCCTTTTTGTCGTTAGAACAAAATACATTCATTTTAGTGACTTGTTTTTTCATTGCCAGTCCTTTATACAGTACCGCCCAAAAGTAAGTTGCCAGTCGCGTCGCGTTTCCTGCGCGACGCGAATCGCGTCGCGCGCTACGCGATTCGCGTAGCGCGAGACTCACTGAAGCGAAATTTTTTGGCATAAATTTCGGATGATTTTACAACGCGAAATCAATTAATTTCGCGTAGCGCTTTACGAATGCAGCTATTGTTTCAATCGACTACATGTCGTTCCCTTCTATGCAAGTACAGACAGCATCTTGGAGTTCATCACGAATTGAAATGGCGCAGCCCTCTTGTAAACAAACCGACGAAGATCGATTGCGAATGGTTACTGTTCCTCGGGTGTTCCTTGCTCCCGCTAGCGCTAAAATGATAACTTTTATCGGTTCTGTCGTCAATACGATATATGGTCGTGTTTTCTGAATTCGTTAGGAAAATTAAGTGTTCGCCACAAGCAAATGGCCATTGGCAACTGTTTGCTGTATTTTGCTTTCAGATCACAAAGCGATGCAAGCTAAAATTTACATAAGACCGCAAAAACTACTGGCTGTGTAACCTGAAACCTTCCACTCAGTAAACATGGCACAACACTCGTTAATCAGTACTCGCT